>OY757545.1:5535320-5563553 GCA_963584105.1 Alviniconcha strummeri | reverse complement strand
GTCCAGTGGACACTGTCCATAGGTGTTGTGCATGTGATGTCCAGCGGACACCACGTCAGCGGACACTGTCCATACGTGTGTGGTGTCCAGCGGACACGGTCTGTCCATACGTGTGTGGTGTCCAGCGGACACTGTCTGTCCATACGTGTGTGGTGTCCAGCGGACACTGTCTGTCCATACGTGTGTGGTGTCCAGCGGACACTGTGTCTGTCCATACGTATGTGGTGTCCAGCCTGCATGCCCCCCCCCCCTCCTCCCCCACCCCCATCCGGCCACTGGCATTACTGACAAGTGTCTTTGGCACACAACACACTCACATGCACTGAATGAATAAGACAACCTGCAACGCTAAACAGGTTTTATTCATTAGTGCAGAGGGCGAGTATGCCTGCTGAACGCTCCAGTTATATTCCATCGCGAGTATAAATGGAGTGTTCAGCAGGCATACTCGCCCTCTGCACTAATGAATAAAACCTTAGCGTTTAGCGTTGCAATCACACTCACCAACGCGAGTGTAAAATGGAGTGATTAGCAGGCTTCCACACCCACTGACACCAGTATATCTGTGGTGTTTGGCATGCCGTCACATTCACCAACACGAGCAGCATGCAGCCGCACTCACCAACATGCATAGTTTTTGGTATGCAATCACCAACACCTGCAGCCACACTCACCAACACCTGCAGCCACACTCACCAACACCTGCAGCCACACTCACCAACACCTGCAGCCACACTCACCAACACCTGCAGCCACACTCACCAACTCGATGTTAGTGTTTAGCATGAAACATCACTCACAAAAATAAAATATAGAATAATTTTTTTTTTATAACGCGCTATTCTCCAACCCGTGTTAAATTCACTGCGCTGTACAAACAACTCGTAACAAAAACCACGTTTTCATACATTTCAACAAACAGAACCTTAAATACAGTATTCTACCATCAAGATATAACATAGCAAACAACGACCACACACACACACACATACACACACACACACACACACACACACACACACACACAGGAAACTCTGTCTCTGTCTGTGTCTGTCTGTCTGTCTGTCTGTCTGTCTGTCTCTCTCTGTCTCTCTGTCTCTCTCTCTGTCTCTCTCTCTCTCTCTCTCTCTCTCTCTCTCTCTCTCTCTCTCTCTCTCTCTCTCTCACACACACACACACACACACACACACACACACACACACACACACACACACACACACTGAAACCAGCGACATCCTCGTACGTACCTCAGCTGATTTGTGTCGCGGGTTCTGCGTCGACTGCTGCACAGCCTCATTCGGTGGTCCACCAGCTGTCAGTCAGTGGTTAGTACTCCAGCCGGCTCCGCTTCAGTCAGTGGTTAGTACTCCAGCCGGCTCCGCTTCAGTCAGTGGTTAGTACTCCAGCCGGCTCCGCTTCAGTCAGTGGTTAGTACTCCAGCCGGCTCCGCTTCAGTCAGTGGTTAGTACTCCAGCCGGCTCCGCTTCAGTCAGTTGATAGTACTCCAGCCGTCTCCGCTTCAGTCAGTGGTTAGTACTCCAGCCGTCTCCGCTTCAGTCAGTGGTTAGTACTCCAGCCGGCTCCGCTTCCGTCAGTTGATAGTGTTCAGCCGCCTCCGTTTCAGTCAGTTGATAGTACTTCAGCCGACTCCGGTTCATTGGACTTGGTCTGACTTTTACACTGTTCCAGCACTATAGGTATGTGAATCTGCGTTAGCGTTTCTGTCAGTATACTGACTACATGTCGTTAGGCTTTCTCAGTGTTGTGAAAAAGTGGACGTGGTCGGATAGATGTTAGTGAGTGCCCTGCATATGAAATCTGCACACAGACCCAGAAGTACGAAACAAAAGTACCGTACCTTCGGTCACAGTCAGGCGAACCCACGTCAGGTGAGTGTAACTGAACGCAGTCGCCTGTGGGCTCCCAGCCAATCACAACAGCCGTCAACCGTACGCCGCTTAATCGGAGTCAAAACCAGTTACTACTGAGTCACTCCGCCGATTCCTCATGCAAGGTGAGGTATTCCTTCACAGTACCACGGCCTGGATACCTGTACACCCGCTTTAACGTGCACACTACGTCTCGAAGAGACTAGGTAGAGAGTTTTGAGGCACGGGAAGTGTGACACTAAAATAACGTGTCACACTGAGTCCTGTTCTCGTCAGTCTGATAGATACAACATATACTCACACCTCAGGAGCGGCAATTTGAATGTGCCGATTTGCTTGGACAAAAACAAACAAAAACAAACAAACAGGTGAAGCCGCTGAAAACTGTTTTCGGCTGATCGATCTTCCTTGAAAAGACGAGAAAGGCCATCGTCAATCAGACAACCACTGCAACACTTGACAAACGTCTGAGAGACGGGGTGCACCGCATATGGGTTTTCCCGAGAGCGTAAATCGAATCGAATTTAGGCCAACTGCATGGTGTGAGGCGATGGCTGTGGTGTGCTAGGCTAGGCAGGTGTGGGGGATGTGGAGTGTCCGTGTGCACTGGTCGACTTGTCTTTCTCTCTTCACGCATCCGCTGGGCGGCTCTAACACTAGTGAGGCTGTGCCGTCTTCACTTCCCTCTACACTGCTGACCTGTCCCTGACACTCGTGAGACCCTCCGTCTTCACTTGACCTGCACTCCTCACCCCGCTGACGAGCGCACATCCAGAGACAGGACTGGATAGCACACGACCAGTATCGACTGTTTACTACTGATTCGGACTGAACTACAGCATACGACTATGACTCAACTGATCGACACTGCAGCCGCACACTGACTTGTAAGTGCCACTCGACTGCCCAACGGTGTGCGAGCGTGCGTGTGTGTGTGTGTGTGTGTGTGTGTGTGTGTGTGTGTGTGTGTGTGTGTGTGTGTGTGTGACTGTCAGGGTGTGTGACTGTCACTGTGTGTGTGTGTGTGTGTGTGTGTGTGTGTGTGTGTGTGTGTGTGTGTGTGTGTGTGTGTGAGACACCTGTTTGTCTGGCGTGGAGCTCACTACCACCCTACACTTGAAGAGCGCGCTGCGCCGCAGGCCGGGGATGAGAGCCCCCCCCCCCCCCCCTCCCCCCACTAGAAAAGTGTTCGTTCTATATATTCCTGCATAATTTAAAACAGTTCATTTACATGTGTTCCAAGGAACTCATGGTTATCAAAAAGTAATGTTTAAATAACCAAATAGATATCCTCTCTCTCTATATTATATATGTATACATATTATGCGTAATTTGTTTGTGCGTTAAAAAAGAGAGAAAGAAACAAAGTTGTAAAACAAGACCCAAAGACACTGATTGTTAAAAGGAACGCTGGTTTTAACTGAACAACATAAAACTAGCGCATAGTCATGTAACCGAGTGTATTGTATACATGTTCCGGGCCACGACCCTTTAATCTTTTCTTTCCTGTCCTTTTCATTTTTGATTGGGTCTCCCACCCAATCAGAGACCCAATCAAAAAGGAAAAGGCCCCAACTATGTAAGGTGTTAAAACCTGTGCGCTGGGCCTTCATCGTTGTCATGGCCACTGGTGGCAGCCGGTATGATGGTGTCGGTTGGGCTGGCGGGAGGGGTGGTAGCTGTGTCAGTCATCACATCCTCTCCCACTCTTGTCATTTTAAGAGGACTTCGAGAGTCCAGGCTCTCTCCCTCCGAGTTGGAGCTGTCGCTTAACAGCCGTCTCTTTCCTCGCTTGCGAAGGGTAATAAAATCGAACTCTAGGTCCTTTGGGGGCTCTGGGGGGAGGTTGCTGCCAGGTTCTACCGGCTCTCTCCCCAGTGAGTCCTCTCGGCTTCCCGGTTCTTCCCTGGATGGGGGGTCCTTCTTGTGTTCCTCCATTCCCTAGCGGAAGGAGGGCTGCTTGGAAATGTGGCTCCACCCAGTGGGTAGAGCTTGTCGCCCCAACAACCACAGAAACGCTCACACACTGATGTCCAGCGAACACAACCACTCACACACTGATGTCCAGCGAACACTACCACTCACACACACACTGATATCCAGCGAACACAAACACTGCACCACCCTCACACAATAACTACTCACCACAGACAACAACGGTATCTAAAAGGAAGGAACAACGGCCACACTCAAACAATCGACATACTGTATACACGCTTCAGACACAGGCTTCGGAGTCGCACACCACAGATACAGCACAAAGGAACACAACTAACACGAACAAAAGGAACTCTCGGCTCACGAGACAGTAACACCGAATTGCCTCACAAGGCCAGCTATTGGATAACGCTGTTGAGCTCACTCCACTCGGCGGTTAAGCCGGCGTGACGAGCGCGCCAAAACACCGAACGACTCTACGAGCTTAAAAGCGAGAGGACCGTCGATGAACACTGTCACAGTCATTTATTTAGAGTCACATGCGACACAGCGCAGTGAGTCGGCTCCAGAGCGGAGAATAGCGCTATATAAAGCGATCAACAACAACAACTCTCTCAGGGTTCCAGGCGAGATCAAAAGATCAAGAGATCTTAGAGGAGGGAGGTGGAGCTGGACCCTCACTTTTGCCCAGGAGAGATCATGAGTAGGGAGGTGGAGCTGGGCTGAGCAAGTTGGACGTCTTTTGCTTTGAGTTGTCCAAGTTGTTCGTCAACAGCGGTGCAACGGACATTGTCTTAGTGACTCTGTCCAGCACAGCAGTTGAAAGAGCAATTGCGCAGTGCACAAGTCGCTGGGCAATGGCGAGGGGACACCGCCTTAACACTTCCATTGTTCTGGCGGCGGTCCACGGTCTCTCCGGTCTTTTTCGGGCGGTTTCCGCCGTCGAGCCAATCACCCTGGCCCCTTTCCCACTCTGTCCCCGTCCCTAATAGGTCATCCCGCCTCCGTGGACGTTAAGCAACATAAAAGCCAAAAAACAACTCTCTCATAGTTCAGGAGCTGTGTGAGAGTCGAGGTGGACGTCCTGGGCTGTCCGTCCTAACGAGCCTTCTGGTTTCCGTGGACGTAAAGAACTATTGAACCGTGCTTCGGCATTGGTCACAACTTGTCCCTAATATGTCAACTGACATCTGAGGACATTAAGCATCAGCTCATCATCATCGATGAACACTGACGCACACCACAGTGGGAAGGCACACTCAACACACGGTTTCACAAGAGCCTCAGCCACACACGGCAAATATACACAGAAACACAACCACAAGGCACAGCACAGTTACACACACAGTCACAGCCTCAGAAACACAGCACGGGTACACACGGAGTCACAGCAACAGAACACACTACGATACAAAATCTCTTAAACAATGGGGAACACAACACAAATACAGATACAGGCGGATGAACCTCCTGCAAAGTTAGAAAGTAATCGCACAAATTGCAAAATTGATTCTAATTAATGCAAGATGCTCTCAGGGTAACGAGAGCCACCCGAGAACACAATCGTTCGTTCAGAAAAAATAGGTAAAAGGTACGATAGCACCAGCTTGTCTCGATCCGCAATACCAGTCCGACACGGTCTGCAGCAGAGCGCGACGAAACGAGAAGCCTCACTGACCACTACTGAGCGCACAGGCCACGGTAGGGTAAATTAAGCCTTTATCGTAAGTAAACATGGTGCTTAACGTCCACAGAAACCATAAGGCTTATTAGGGACGGGGAAAAGGGGGTATGGAGGTGGGGGTAGAGGGAGATTATATACCTATCGCTACACTGTCACCACCAGAATGATTCCTGCATTAAGATGGGCAGCGATGAGAGCCATTTTAATGTTTCAGTAGGAAGTGATGGACAAAGTCACAAGACAGTGTCCACAAACCACAACCTTTTTGAAGAGAAAGGAGAGGCGAAGCAGTATCAAAGCGAGGTCCTTCCGCTTACCAGCCTAACGCCTTACCGCTAGGCCAAACCGGCTTTATCGTGTGTGCCCGTGGGGAAGAAAAGCCCCCAACCGGCCAACAAGCCGAAGACTGCACCAACAGTGCAGAAAACCAACCCTGCCCCCAAACCGATGCAGGAATATCCCTCCAGAAAGCCTGGAAAACCGGAACAACAATTCCGAAGCCAGCCCGACGGCAACTCCCGCAGGAAGCAATTCCAGCCGAGTACCCGCGGGCACCGGCATTCGTGGACTTCCCGGTAGTGATCCACGACTTAGGCGGCGGATCGGCCAGGTTCGACAAGCTCGGACCATGGCACCGCAGCCAGCTTCTCAGCAACGCGGTGGGAGCAGTGCGCTCCATTAGGCCGCTTCCCTCCGGGAAGTGGCTCATTGGAAGCGCCACTGAGGCCCAGCAGAGCAAGCTGGCACGCCTGGACAAGCTGCCCGGATTCCACGATCCGTGGTCGAGGAAGTAGTGGGGCCCATCCCCATGGGTGGCGACGAGCTGAAACTCGTCAGACAAGATCTGGAAGCAAGAGGGCATCGCGTAGCGGGGGTCGTCAGACTCAACAACTGCAAGCAGGAGCCCTCTCTTGCCGTCAAGATCTCCCTGGAAGTAACGAAGCTGCCCAGTGAGGTATGGCTCGGTGCCACACCGTTCACGGTGCAGGCTTTTGCCGCACCGGTGAGACGGTGCACCAAGTGTCAGACCCTTGGGCACTCCAAGCAGCAGTGTAGAGCGAAGCGGGAAAGGTTCGCACTCATACGAACAGTGCGACGCGCAGGTCTTCTCCTGCGTGAATTGTAATGTAATAATTGTAATCCAAGGGCTGCCCCGAGATGCAGATTCGGCGAAAGACTTACCTACCTTACAACGTCGCCATGCAGATGGCCTGCGACGAAATGAAACCAAAGGCTCCGCCCCCTGCATAGCCTGCCTCCGCTGCACTAGACAACTGCTGGTCGCGAGACCGGACAGCACCGTCCTCGCTCTCTGCGGACACCGGAACTCCGGTGTCGTATGCGAGGGTAGCAGCGAGGGGAGGCACGGCCAACAGGGGGCCCAGCAGGAAGAACCCCATCAACCCACGCCCGGGACAGAGCTCTCAGGCTGCTATAGTAGTGACGCAAAAAGAGGAGAGTCCCAGACGGGAAAACCCAGTCTGTGGCAAAAGGTCGCCACTCTAAGGAAGTGACCGCCCTACTCGCCCACCTCGATCAGCTCACCCGCTGGGAGAGACCGATCATCAGCCCGCTGGAGTCCAACCCTCCGATGACCCTGGAGTCACCTGACGGAGTGGAGGACTCCCTGACGGCGGACGACACCAAGGGAGAAGACAGCCCCAAAACCAGCAAGAAAAGAAGGAGGCGCAAGAAAAAGTCCACCAAAGGCGTGGAGAAACAGGCTGCCCTCCAGTACCAGCTGGTCCTAGAGCAGCAAAAGAACCAGGCTCTGGAGAAGAAAATCCAAGAGCAGACGACCAAAACCGACGGGCTCACGACGGAACTGACCAAGTTACTGAACGAGTCCAGCGTCGACCTACGGCAGGAGACACCGTCCTTCGACGGTTTCCTGTGGAAACTGATGCTCGGACTGATTTCAGGCCAAGCTGAGTGGGGACTGCGCCCCCTTCCTGCGCACGCTCACAGCCCTCTACAACGGTATGACGGGCCATGAGGAAGAAACTCCGGCGATGTCTCGTTCCCTCGACCTCCTGTTGGTCATGTCGGGGATGAGAGACTCGCTCGCAGACGGGAATTTGCCCGAGTCCATCGGCTGATGGATTCATAAGCGCAAACAAATGTGTTTTAACCCTGCCTTCTAACGTCACGTTCAATAGATTCACGGTTTGTCAGTGGAATTGTCGTCCCATCAACACCAACCTTGATCAGCTTGTACAACATGTGTCAAGACATCAGTTTGAAGTCGTGTGTTTGCGGTCCCTGGCCTGCCCCCGGGTGGCCTGCCCAGACTGGAAGGGTATTACTACCCGCCAGTCGTCGGTCCGGTCTCTCCGAGGGACAATGTCATGGCCTGCATATACATCAGACACAACGTCCTCTTTAGCAACGAACCGATCATCACAGGTCCTCCCAACGGGTATACCTGCGGAGTGAGGGTTTGTGTTATGGGACAGTTGGATTTCATGATTGTGAACTGCTACACCCCCCAGCCATGCACCAGTTCCGACTGGCTGACTAAGCTGGGAGGCAAAGGCAGATGCCTAGTCACTGGAGACTTCAACGTCCGGGACAACAGCTGGGAGCGGGATTACGAGTCCTCATCGCCCTCACTCACCACCCAGACAAGAGTGACTTCATCGTGTTGAACGATGGATCTTTCACCCGCATACCTGACCGCTCGGATCAGAGGCCGTCGGCTATCTACCTGACCCTCGTGACTCCCGACACAGCACCAGTGGTGCGGAGTGGGAAGCAGGTGCGGGTTCTTTGTCGTCCGACCACCTGCCCATCACAGTCAGCTTCATCTTCTCAGCAGAGAAGGAGACTCCTGCTACCATCAGCAAGTACAACTACGACCTGGCCAACTGGGGCTTGTTCAGACGCCTTTCTGGGAACCGCAGAGATAAACGTAGGCGATGCTGACCTCGACGAAGTGAACCGACGAATAGTTTCCTCCATTCTGGAAACCGCCAGGGAAGCTATACCGGTGACCGGTGGTGGGCTGTCACGGTTGAATAGCAACCCTTGGTGGAACAAAGAATGCGAGGAGGCTGTCAGACTCAAACGGGTAATGTATAGGCACTACTCCAAAGACCAGAACGCTGAGACTCACGAAAGAATGAAAGCAGCCAACAGAGACTGCAACAAGATCATAGCACAGGCCAAGAAAGATCACTGGATAGCCTTCGCGGATTCTATTTCGGCTGGGAAGGCGGACCTAGGATCTGTGTGGAAGATCAGAAGAATGAAGCAACCGTGCGTTGTTCCTGATGCTGACCTGCAACACGGCAGCACAAAGTACACCACGGCCCAGAGCAAAGCGGACGCTCTCGCGAAAGCTTTCGCTGAGGCCAGTGACACCGACAGTCTTCCGGCGGACAGGCAACAAATCCAACGAGAGATGGAGGCTACCTTCACGCACCCCACTGACCTGCACCGAGCTAAGACGAGCCTTGGCTTCCATCAAGAAAGTCAAAGTCTCCACTGGTGTGGACACCGTCTCGTATCGGATGCTGAAAGAGGCCCCCGAGTCGTTTCTGAAGATCCTGCTGGATTTCTTCCAAAGATGCTGGGATGGGGGCACAATTCCCGCGGGGTGGAAACACGCCATTGTCGTCCCCATCCACAAACACGGCAAACCGAGGAAGGAGCTCGGCAGTTACAGACCCATCTCCCTGACATCCCACCTAGGGAAGGTGTACGAACGGGTGATCAAGAACCGACTAGAATACCATTGTGAGTCAAAGAAAATGTTCCCCGTGTGCCAGGCCGGTTTTCGACGGGGACGGGGTGTCACAGACCACCTGGTGAAACTGGGTGAGCACGTCGGGAGGGCAATAGAGAGGAGAAAGGTCCTACTGTCGTGCTGCTTTGACATCTCCCGTGCCTACGACCAGGTCTGGCATGCCAAGCTGCTACAGAAACTCGACAAGATCGGAATTTCTGGCAACATGTACAACTACATCAGATCCTTCCTGAGCGACAAATCGATACAGGTCAGATGGAAGTGAGCCACGTCGACCACCAAAGGAGTAAGTATGGGCGTTCCTCAGGGATCTGTGATCGCCCCCTGTTGTTCAACATCATGGTCCACGACGTGGGCACAGCAGTGAAGGGAAAGGTAGTGCTGACCATGTACGCGGATGACTTGGCGATATGGACGGACACCCACATCAGACGTCTCCACACAAACAGCTCGTATGTGAAACAAAGCATGAAACTATTCCAGGAAGCTGTGGACGGGGTGGTCCACTTTATGCAAGTAAATGGATTCGCTCTCTCTTCCCAGAAAACGGTGTTCGTCCCATTCCACACCAACACCTCTCAGAACACGGAGGTGCACATCAGGGTGAACGGGCAGAGCATCTTTGCATCGAAAGAAGTCAAGTACCTGGGTGTACACTTCACTCGCTGGGGGCGTACAAGCCAGCAGTTCGCGCACAACGCGCGGAACGCCTCCCGAGCCCTCAACGTGATCAAGGTGCTATCTGCTCAGCCCTGGGCGAACACCCCCAGTATCCTAGTGAACGTGGTGCGGGCCCTCGTGCGCTCACGCCTGTCGTACGGACTGGAAGCCATGCCCCACCTCTCGAAGACGGGTCTAGCACGTCTCACCGCCACAGAGGTGCGCGGTCTGCGACTGGCCCTCGGGCTGCCGCAGTCCGTGCCGCAGTGCCTGGTGTACAGAGAGGCCGGGCTCCTCCCGTTCCGCCGCCACATCCAGCTCGTCTGTAGTAAGTATGTTTTTAGATGCCAGACTGTCGACAACTCCACCGTCGACGAGATAACTGCTACCTTCCGTAACCCCTCCCGACTCCAGTGCTACTCCTCCATCTGTGACCTGGTCTGCGACCTAGTCCGGAGAGCGGGACTGGATGGTGTTGAGGTGGCGACGAGGCCATTGCATCCCTATCCACCTATGGCTCCTGGAACGAGCGCACGTTGAGGTGGACATGGAAGGGCTAAAGAAGGACCAGAATCCACTCGTGTTAGCAGTCACAGCTAGGCTATACCTGGAAGAAAAGTACCAACACCACCTGAAGATCTTCACTGATGGTTCTGTGATGGAGGATGGTGCAGCTTGAGCTGCCTTTGTGATCCCAGATTTCAACAACCTCACACACTCCTATTCACTACCCGCAGTGTCGGTCTTCACCGCTGAGCTGCTGGCTATCTCGATGGCCCTGCAACACATCAGCACGATACCAGTCACTCCCTTCGCCATTGTTATCTGCAGCGACTCCAAGGCGGCGCTGTCAGCCATCAAGTCCGGATCTGAAAACGCACGGGAGGATCTCGTGCGTGAGATCGCGACAACTACCCACCAGCTGATCACCCGCGGTATTGAAGTTCGCTTTTAATGGGTACCAGCGCACGTCTGCCTCTCTGGAAACGAGAAGGCGGATAGAGCAGCAAAAAGAGGAGCCAAGTGAGTTGACTCCTTGACAGTGACGATGAAAATCGGCCTGGCCGACGTATATGCCGAACTATCCAAGCAGGCGTGGAAGCAGTGGGAGAAGGAGTTCCACTCAATGGCCACGGCCAAGGAGTGGGACGACACCTCTCCCCCCTGCAGGGCAGGAGTCTTCTTCCCTGGAGTGCCGACCTACCTAGCTCGCATCATCTGCACGTGGGCGTCTGGAGATGCATGTGCGTACCGACGAAGTGTGAGTTTGGGATGAACGTCTCGTTTCAGCACGTGATATTCTCCTGCACCTCATGTTCAGACTACTTCCAGCCTTTGACTGGAAAACTACGCAGCGTGGGACTGCCCCTGTGTACAAAAAGCCAGGCAGTGTGCGACCAGTGTGAAGGATGGAGCCTCTTGCGGGCTGCAGCCAGACTGGTCTACACCTGTCCACTGGCAGCCTACCTGTAGTAGGCGGGACCACCGGCTACGTTCAACTCTTTCCCGCAGCTCGGGTTAATCCCGATGGCGGAGGAAGGGGCGAACGTCTCCGTGTTTCCCGCACCCAGTTCTAGTCTGCTGGACCTGATTCCAGCGACCACCACAAGTGTATGCTTGCATACCCAAGTATTTTTAGCCGCCTGACTACAGGCCTCGATTTTACTACAAGTGTATTTGAACTACCATGTGCGTCTTCGACGTTTTTAACTGTAAATACTGTGTGCCGATTGTATATATTACATGTTGTGCAGCCCGCCGACATAACCTTACAAGTTTTTTTTAGTTTTTTATATTTTTTTTTTATCTGCAGCCCAGTTTTTAACTGTACATAGTGGACGACGATTTTTTAACAGGACCCCTAGCGTGCTGCTCAGTTCTACGAGTGAATGCCCCAGTACAGCCAAGACGACCCAGCACCCTAGTATTGATCCGCAGGTGGACCCATCTCATCCCTCCCCTCACCCCTCATTCCCCCTTTGTTCCAGCGACCTCATGTCCCGATCCAAATATTGATCCGCAAGTGGACCAAGCTTACTTCGCTCCCCCACCCCACCCCAGGTGTCCCCCATGATTTTAACTATGATATATCCAAAACAAGTGTAAGGGAGTGGGGATGGGGAGTTGAGGGGAAGCAGGTTGGAAGCATGGATGAAGAGTCACAAGTCAGAGGTTGCTGTAACATAACTTTTATTTGTACACCAACCAACCAGGAAACAGTGTCTGTATTGGAAAAGACACAAGCAAACAAAACATTTAGAACATGAAAGCAAATGTAAAGTCTAAACAACAGCAATTACTAATCTAATAAATACAGTAACCATGTAGTTTACCTGTGGGTTACTATAATACATGATGGTAACTGTGACAAAATGATTAATTATCAAGCACATAAATCGTGTGCTTGACTTACACTTAAAACCCGTATCTCACAGAGTCACGGTGAGTATACAAGAGACGGCCAGTCAATTAACTGATGAACTCCCAGTATAATATAGTATACAATAAAGTAACAGTGAAGAATGCGTATTACCAAGCTCATTCTTAACTAAACAGGAAGTGAGATAATCGTTACAGCAGTTCCACTTCAGCACACAACGAGATGGATAGTGACACGGGTGGCAGTTGGGACCATGCCGTAAGCGGGAGGAAGTCAGTCATAAACTGACCGGCTCCAGCCTCGTCAAGTTACTCAAAGCGTTATAGCATGTTACTGTTACAGAGCATATCCGGCTGTGAACAACGTCAAGCGTCTTACTGACGCGGGTAACGCAACAAGAATCTAAACTGTTGATCTAGCTGCTCGATTAGTGAACAGAGACAAAGACCTAATTGCCACCACTGACGCGCATCACCGGCCAGTTCGGGTACACGCACAAAGACCCGGAAAGGGTTTACAAGCTAAGTAGAGTGAAAGTCTGCGCGCCCAAGACTCGGCCATACAAAAGCCGGATCAAGCAGAAATAACATGTCTCACAGTTTATACAATCACCCCTATGCACTAAACCATATTCAACTAGTAAAATGAACATTCCACAACTATGAAGTCAACATCTTCCAAGTGTTAGCTATAATATACCACCGATTTCATGTAGAAACATAGATCGGTAGGAAACCAAACATATAAGTTATGCAGCACAGAGATCTGCACGGCCACGCTGACAAAGTATCCATACTTTAGAGGGATAACTTTGCATCGGCAAAGCATCACTCAAACTGAACATCCAGCAATGGCAACATAACATACTAGCTACAGATCAGCTAACCAGGGTTAGCTGCATACATTTTGGAAATACCGGTCATCCTGCGGCATAAAGGCTTAACATTCGAACGCACAACCAAGGTAGTCTGACGCCATAACGGCTGCAACCAGGCGGCAATCTAACGCCGAAATTACCCACGTTCAAGAACCAAAATCAAGACACGTTGTGAACATGGTAACATTATAAACATACATTATTTACATCAATAAGAAACAACAGAACAACAAGCCATATAAAAATAACTACTTACAGGCTCTCTCCTGAGATGAACACATGAACACCGGCCGCAACAGTAAACAAACAACCTGCCTCTGCAGGGACACTGGGGGAAAAGGGACGCTGCCGGCCCAGCACACAACTTTTAACACCTTAGATAATTGGGACATAAACCCCCCACCCAATCAAAAAGGAAAAGGACCGGAAAGAAAAGGTTATAGGGTCATGGCCCGGAACATGTACACAATACACTCGGTTACACAAGCTTACTTTATAGATTGTCCCTAATATGCTTTTAGCATCTGAGGACATTAAGCAAAAACAGAACGAACGAACGAACTTCATAGTTCAGGAGCTGTGTGAGAGTGGAGGTGGCCGTCCTGGGCTGTCCGTCCTAACGAGCCTTCTGGTTTCCGTGGACGTAAAGCTACATTGAACCATGCTTCGGCACTGGTCTCAGCTTGTCCCTAATATGTCAACCGACATCCGAAGACATTAAGCAACACTACCTACCTGCGCTGGTCCGGCAGCGTCCCTTTTCCCTCAGTGTCCCTGCAGAGGCAGGTTGTTTGTCGGAGTTTGCTGTTGCGGCCGGTGTTCATCTCAGGGGAGAGCCTGTAAGTAGTTATTTTTCTATGGCTTGTTGGTCTGTTGTTTCTCATTGATGTAAATGATGTATGTTTATAATGTTACCATGTTCGCAACGTGCCTTGATTTTGGTTCTTGAACACGTGGGTAATTTCGGCGTTATTGCCGCGGCCTGGTCGCAGCCGCCATGGCATCAGTGTACATTGTGCGTTCAAATGTTAAGCCTTTATGCCACGGGATGACCGGTGTTTCCAAAATGTAGCTAGTATGTTATGCTGCCATTGTTGGATGTTCAGTTGGAGTGATGCTTTGCCGATATAAACGGTTATCCCTCAGTAGGGTATGGTTCCTTTGTGAGTGTGGCCGTGCAGATCTCTGCGCGGCACAACTTATTTGTTTAGTTCCCTACCGATCTATTTTTCTATATGAAATCGGTGGTGTATTACGTTCTGTTTTTGCTTAATGTCCTCAGATGCCAAAAGCATATTAGGGACAAGGTGTATTACGGCTAACACTTTGTTGTTAAGATGTTGACTAACAAGATGTTGACTTCATAGTTGTCGAATGTTCATTTTACTAGTTGAATATGGTTTAGTGCACAGGGGTGATTGTATAAACTGTGAGACATCCCGTCCCTAATAAGCCTTATGGTTTCTGTGGACGTTAAGCACCATGTTTACTTACTTACTTGTGAGACATGTTCTTTCTGTTTTGATACGGCTTTTGTATGGCCGAGTCTTGGGCGCGCAGACTTAGATTGTAAACCATTTCCGGGTTTTTGTGCGTGTACCCGAACTGGCCGGCGATGCGCGTCAGTGGTGGCAATTAGGTCTTTGTTTCTGTTCACTAATCGAGCAGATAGACAGCCAGATCAACAGCTTAGATTCTTGATGCGCTACCCGCGTCAGTAAGACGCTTGACGTTGTTCACAGATATGCTCTGCTAGTCAGTAACAGTACGTTCGTTCTGTTTTTGCTTAATGTCCTCAGATGCCAAAAGCATATTAGGGACAAGAGTAACAGTAACATGCTGTAGCCCTTTTGTACACGCGTTGAGTAACGAGGCTGGTGCCGGTCAGTTTATGACTGACTTCCTCCCGCTCACGGCGTGGTCCCAAGTGCCACCCGTGTCACTATCCGTCTCGTTGTGTGCTTAAGTGGAACTGCTGTAACAATGATCTCACTCTTCCTGTTTAGTTAAGAATGATCTTGGTAATCTGTATTTTTCACTGTTACTTTATTGTATACTATTATATACTGGGAGTTCATCAGTTAATTGACTGGCCGTCTCTTGTATACTCACCGCGATACTGTGAGATACGGGTTTTAAATGCAAGTCACGCACACAAGTCATGTGCTTGATAATTAATAATTTTTCACAGTTACCATCATGTATTATAGTAACCCACAGGTAAACTACATGGTTACTGTATTATTGATATAATTGCTGTTGTCTAGACTTTACATTTGCTTTCATGTTCTAAATGTTTTGTTTGCTTGTGTCTTTTCCAACACAGACACTGTTTCCTGGTTGATTGGTGTGCAAATAAAAGTTATGTTACAGCAACCTCTGACTTTGTGACTCTTCATCCATGCTTCCAGCCTGCTTCCCTCAAATCCCCACCCCACGACTGACAGGTAAACGGTGATAAATGAACAGTGAACATTGTCTGGGCTACTGATCCTGTATCGTTACTGTGTGACTGGAAGTGTATCGATCATTATGTCTGCTAGCTTCCAGACTACACGCCAGCATCAGCAACAGAAACAGGATGAGTAGCCTACCTGTCAGTCCGTTGCCTTTGAAAAAAGGTTTAACCCGAACACTTGCACATGTTTTTTGTTGTCCTATTAAAACTATGATCAGCGGGGTTTTTTTGTTTGTTTTTTTAAATGTGTTTGGATTTTGTCTGCGTTTATCGTGAAAGTTTGAAAAGTGCTCCGCAGTTTCGAATGGATGAGCACAAACGCATGATGCGGGATTAAAAAGATCAAAACGCAGTTTTCGGTGGCTTAATTGTTCCCCGGACAGAGCCAGTGATAGTTCGTAAAGCTTCCAGATGAAGGTGTCCCAGTGTGTTGGACTGAGTATTAACACAAATATTGACGCTGATCGTGATTATATCGCGCTATTTTCTGCTTTCCAGAAGATTCACTGCGGTCTAGTCGCAGGCGACTCTGAATGAATGACTGTAGCTTTACATGGCGGTTGTTGTTGTTTTCTCCCTAAACTCAGTGTCCACCGAAGTGGTATACTTATAGCTCTGTTTGGTTGTTATATTGCTGGTGCCACGAGAAGGGACTGTCATCTCGGCTCGCGTTCTGTGTACACCATGCACCCCTATTCACCAGTTTACAGTTCTATTCCCAGTCTCATACGTAGGTTGCATGTGTGTTTAGCTGTAACCTGCCACCTGCTATCAGTTTTGGCAGAATGACCAGGATCATTTACGTACTATTGCGGTAACACGGTGGTGGAACGGATACCGAAATAAGAATCAGCACAGAAAGTTGACCCTGGAGAAGAACATTCTCCCGCTGCTCCTGCAAGGACTCGAACCCGCGACCTTTTGACCACGAGTCCGGCGCTCTAACCACCCGCCTCCCATTATTATTGCAGATGAGAGCATAGTCAAATAGTCGCATAATAAAGAATTTATACATTGTTTCAAACGCTTTGCTTCCTAGTTTGTATTTGAAACACTGAGAGCAATTAATACGCATATTTTATTCTTATTATTCTTAATACTGATCGCTTTTTATTTAGCCTTATCTCTGCTCTTGAACAGAGTCAATGCACTCATATCGCAGGTGATTCTGAATGAGTGACCGTATCCTTTTATAACGCATTTTTAATATCCATCGAAGTGTTGTACTGACAGCGCTATTTGGTTGTTACATGGCTGGTGCTATACAACCATACACCATATATTGTACACTGTCACCACATTGAAAGCCACATGTTTAGGCTACATGTGTGTTTAGATGTATCCTGCCACTTGCACTTTTGGCAGAATGACCAGGATCTTTTACGTGCTATTGCTGTAACACGGGAGTGGAACGGATACCGAAATAAGATTCAGCACAGAAAGATGACCCTGGAGAAGAAAATTCTCCCGTCGCACCTGCGGGGACTCGACCCCGAGACCTTTCGATCACGAGTCCGGCGCTCTACCACTGAGCTATCCCCAAATGTTTACTTGAAATGTTACTGATACGTTGGTCCCACATGCAGTTGCATTGAAGAGTGATTCCTAAATGATTGTGATGCGGATTATCTTCGAGAGCTGCATTGCCAAATTTGAGTTTTGCCCAGTCACTGGTTTTGACTAGATCAGATATACTTCAGTTCCAATAGCAGGATCAGCGAAGCCTAGTGGCAAGCTTCTGTCGTCAGCAAATAGCTGATTATCAGTTCAGGCACAGGTGGGAATAAAGTGTTGTGGTGGATCGCTTTACACGTCAGTAATTCTGGTTGCTGGATTGCATCATCTGACATGCGTTGGATTCCGTCTTTAGTGTCTTTACTGCTCTGGTCAGTCTTTGCAGGCCAGCCTTGAGGTGTAAAGATGCCACCTCAGTTTGTAGTTTGTAGCAAAGCGCCGTTTGAGGCTGTCCCACCACTGATACGGCGAAGTTACCTCGACTGGAGCATCGCCAGAGTACACAGCCCCTTAGCGTTTTCTGTAAACAGGCAAAAGCCTCCTACAGCCCTAGCTCTCACGTTAAGCCTAGCTGTTACCTGTACTTTCAGGAACGTCATCTTTTTATTTTCCGCATTCAGTTTAGTATAAATACATCTTACAAGAGATTGTAACGACTGGACCTTAAAATTGTGTAGTTTCAACGTAAAACGCCGTGAGGCTGTTCGGTCAATGCCTACGACTGGTCTGTGCTGCAAGAGACACCTCAGTTTTTTTTCCAGTGACCGCCAAAAGCAGAAACAAGCGTTAACCAGAACTGTGGTGGCTGCAGTTACCGCAGAAAACCTACACCGCGCCGTAAAGAGAGGAATTTTTGTCTTTGAAAGTCACCCTTTGATGCCTGATCCTTATTTTCACACACACACGCACGCACGCACACACACACACGCACGCACACACACACACACACACACACACACACACACACACACACACACACACACACACACACACACACACACACACACACACACACACACGGCAGAGAACCCATAGTGAGTATTATCAAAATGGTTGCTTCAATTCCTCTGACCACGAGCACTGGCCTTTTTTATGGCTCCTCCCTGGTTCTTTCAACTTTATTCCTCCCCAATCCTCTTGAAACCTAGCGTGAGGAGGGTCACAACCAGTGAATCGGACTTTGACATGTCCGACTCTCCCTATGAACGTCGCGGCTGACTGGGCGTTTTTACTGCCAAGTAAATGAAGTCAAGTACTTCTTTATTTCATTCAAAGGAAAACGTGTGTACCACTCACGAACAGCAAACAAAGGAACACAATTTACATTATAAGAGTTTCACAGTCTAAGAGCACGCAATAACGTACAAATGCCACAAGTATTATTTAAACAGAATATAACAATATCGTACACAAATGATTGTCATATAACACATTAATACGCAAAAATAAAAATGTTACTATTTTTGTCTTATTGTCATATAGCACATTAATACGCAAAAATAATTTTTTTACTATTTTTGTCTTATTGTCATATAGGACATTAATACGCAAAAATAAAAATATTGTTACTATTTTCGTCTTATCCTTTCACAGCCGCACCCACATCCATAGACCTCTACCCCCCTCCACACACATCCACACAGCTCCCCCCCTCTCTACCCCCTCCCCCCCCCCGCCCCCACACACACACATACACACACGTTGTGTAGCAGTGAAGTAGCAAAATGGTAAGTACTTAAAGGACAAGTCCAAGGTTAGGGGTGATTTTTGACACGATTTCCGTTAAAGCTTGCTGAGAACGATGATGTAGGTGAAACTGTGATCTGAGGGTTATAAATGCACGAAAAAAGGCATTTTCTGTCGTACCGAAAGCGTCGCCATGACGCCCAAATCATGTGACCATATGCCTACTACGTCACTCTAGGGAGTCGCTGCAAAATGGCCAACTCGAGCTCCGAAGACGAAACTGATACTTTGCCCGAGTGACCCACAAGGATACAGCCGTATCAGTTTGAGCCTGTCAGGCAGGATTTTGAAAGAGTACCGATACATCGTGTCAGCTTCGACATGCGGTATTCCATGGGGTTTGCGAAATCGCACTCACTGAAGTCCTCGCTGCACAAATGGGCGTGATGCGGCGCAGCAAGAAAGTCAGCTCGTTTGAATTGTATAAACTTAATCCACTTTCGCCTCACTGCGGGTCGATTGCGCGGGAGCTCGCGCACTGTTATACCTGGGGTCGTCTGCAAATTGTTACAGTTCGCGGCAACACAGTAGGCCGGCATAATTAACTTTTTTTTGTCGACCACACGCATACACAGTTTACTGAAGAATTTAAGATGGCAACCGCACTGACTCCCCAGACTGACGTCACTTCCGGGGAAGCCTACA
The DNA here is from genome assembly GCA_963584105.1 of Alviniconcha strummeri. Taxonomy (NCBI): domain Eukaryota; kingdom Metazoa; phylum Mollusca; class Gastropoda; family Provannidae; genus Alviniconcha; species Alviniconcha strummeri. The sequence goes on along the minus strand of OY757545.1, from coordinate 5,544,012 downwards.
GAAAACAAAATCGATTAAAAACCCAATTAAACAAACAAACATTTTTTATTTTTTTTTCATTAAATCTGAAACTAGTGACTCATTTGTCAATCATTTCGATGGTCATTTTGCATACTTAAAAACCTTGGACTTTTACTTTAACTGTCCAGGTCTGTTTGCCTGTCTGTCTCTTGTCTGTTGGGTCAGTCAAATATTTCAACACATCAAGATATAATACATTTATTATTTTTGCAGTTTTGCACATAATCTTATTGGCTGCCACAAATATGACTCAAATCAGAAAATATATGCACGATTTTCGGTTTCTGAAGATGTCCAAAGGTATGAAGTCTAGCTCCAGACTGTCCAGGTGTAGTGGGTAATTAAGCAGCTCTGTCCACGGCCTTACTTACAACTAGAGAAAACTAAACACCCTTCTTCGAATCAACAAACAAGGGAGTTAATTAATTAGTTCTCGAAAGACGTCACCAAAGACCTGAGTCGCCTACGGTAACTCTCACCTGGCATGCGAGTAAATACATGGTATACAAACTCCACCAGGGGTACATCCTCGAAACAAAGAACGGAATGCTGGGCTTAACGTCCACAGAAACCTCATACGGTTTATTAGGGGCGGGGGAGAGGGGTGCGGAGAATCGGGTACCCAGCTACCTATGTACTGCTCGTCCTCTGTACAGCTTGTCCCAAGCTCTCCGATCCACAAAAGCAAGCAAGACCGCCACCACAAGAACAGTAGATAGTAAGGTGGTGGGAAGCCAGTGCAAAGCAATTTGTGTAGGCTACTTCGCAACTTCAGCAGTTGTGGGGAACAAAGTGACAAAGGCAATGTCTAGGGAAGCAACCGTTGAGAACGACTGAAGCAAATGACTCTCCCACCCACTACATGAGAGCCCAGCCCCACCCCCCTGTTCACACAGCTCCGGGGGTGGGGGTTGGGGGGGGGGGGGGAGGGGGGGAAAGAAAAAAAGGAAGACTCCAGCGGCATATAATACATCTGCTCACCTCAGCTGAGAGGGACAGTTTGAGATCGTTTAATAATAATAACGGTCATTTCTATAGCGCCGTTTCTCACTGACAAGGGTGAGCACACCGCGCTTTACAAGATCAAGAATAATGTATACATTAAAACCTCAAAAATCAATAATAATAATTATTGTATTCCTCGCGCGCGCGTGCACACACACACACACACGCACGCGCGCGCGCACACACACACACACTATTTATTAGTCGTTCTGCAACTGCAAAACGTCAGTCATCTACGATCATGTAGTCCGGGCACGTGTTGCTTGTCTGCACTGCAGCCTCTGATGACGCCACCTTGGCTCTCGTGCCTTCGTTTGTGTGGTCATAACAAACGGTAAAAGACGGGAATGTTAGTTCTTCAGTTTGCTCGGTTGTTACTAACAAATAGCTGTCGGCAGTGGCATTTGAACAAGACTGAGAACAAGGACGCCTTTCACCTTCCTGATCATTTACCCCACAAGACGCTGAGCCTTTGTAACTGACACTGCCCCGGAACTGCAAAATATAGCGGTTTAGTACTGAAGAAGACAACGCGTAGGATTCTTCATCGGAACTTCCAGAGGCCCGGAAGGAGTCACACGGGTCGTCGTCAACAGTCCGGGAAGTGGAGGATAGATTCGCCCCATCATCAAGGAGCCGGATGCTCGCTCCTGCATCTAGCGTGTCTGTGGACACCATCCAACTAGACGCGGCGACGTACACGTGTAAATTTTGGCTGAATGAATCTTCTTCTTCGGGGTCGTTTTCAGACCGCGTTGTTTGGTCGTCTTCCAAGGACGTCGAGGAACCTTCAGGTGTGATTAGACATTGCCCTGCAAGTACTTGTCGTGGCGCTGTTGTTGTTGTTGTTGGTGGTGGTAATATGTTGCGTGCGCCGCCGTTTTCTGACTGGCTGTCGTAGCCCGAGCTGTGAAACTGGTCTGAGATCTGTTTGAGCGTCAGCTGTGGGACACTGCTGTCTCTCCAGCCTCCCCTCACCGCAGCCGTCACCGCCACACCTGGCAGGACGACAGCACACAGAAGGTTAAAGAGAAAGCTCTTTTCATGAGACATCACAAAACATGGCGAATTTTCACTTCAACATCTTTTCTTTTCTTTTTCAAGCAACAAATAATACACTAAACAGGATATGGATGAGATATGACTACGTATCTGGCAGCTGGATACGTTTGTTGCGGAAGGCAAGCACGATGACGAAGCACGAGGCTGATGTATGTGTGACATGGGTGTCAGTCAGTCCATGTCCACACTCAGCCCATCCAGCCATCACTGTCATTCCGTCAAACACATCCGCGGGCAATCCACAACCACCACACGCCATCAACTCACACGATCATGATATAATACTGACCAGCAACCTCCTCTTTCCTTCCATCACTGTGACTGCATGACGTAATACTGACCACCACCTCCATCGCTGTAGCTGCACACGATACTGACCACCACCTCCGTTTCTGTGACTGTATGATATAATACAGACCCATCACTGTGACTGTATGATATAATATTGACCCATCACTTTGAGTGTATGATATAATACTGACCCATCACTGTGACTGTATGATATAATACTGACCACCACCGCCATCACTGTGACCGTATAATACTGACCACCACCGCCATCACTGTGACTGTATGATCTAATACTGACCAGCAACACCCTTCACTGTAGACATGCAACAACTATCGTTGTTCCGCAGGTTTTCTTTTGCTATGAATCGTATCAACAGGTTTTGTACACCTGACATTCTGTGTGAAGGAAACTGATTGGTGGAGTCCAGGGGTCGCTTACACCTCTTTGCGTGTCGGGTTCGAGTCTCAGCCTTCAGGTGAAATGCGAGAAGCAGCAAAACATTTGAAGCACAACGATTAGCTGTATCATTACGATGCATACGGTGTTTCATTGTTTAACCGCTTCTCGTATTTCTCTTCTGGCTGCTCGTGTAGGATGAATGATTGTGGCAGCACACGTGTTGGGGCCGGCTTGGCCGCTATCAATAGCTAGTGTCGTAGTTACCATTGCAATATTGAGTGGCCATCCACGTCTCTCTCGTCGGTGTCTGAAACAGACAGCATTATCTTTTGCTTGCGTGCCTGTAATAACAAAGGAGGAGTAACTGCATCTCTTAAATAACTGATCTCTGATATGATGAAACAGAGTCAAGTATTGTACATAAAATAAACTTCGTCATCATCAGTACCATTGGAGACATTTTCAAAAAATGTATTGAACACATAATAAAAATGCTGGTACCATTGATCCTTTTCAGTTGAGTTTGTTACTGTCTTTTTTGGCGCAAAAGACTTCAGGGTTTTCCAGAATGTTTTAGGATCGCTGCTACTTTTTTGTAGAGTATCTAGTAGTGATCGTCGATGTTGAGCTTTCTTCTGTCTTCTTTTGTGTATAACTAGCTCTGTCTGTGTCGGAATTACCGTTATGATAATTACGCAAGCATTGACGTACTACTTGCCTACTTTGTTTGCATTCTAAATCAAACCATATTTGTTGTCTTTCTTTACCAGTAACTATAGTTTTCTTCATGCACTCTCCTGCTGTCAACAATCCTTCTTTAAATTTTAAAATGGAAGAACTGACATCGGCTTCGATCAGCTCCTCGGCTTCACTGAAACACGTTTTGGTCTGATAAGACCTTAAGCATGCTGTGAAGTCATCACTTTTATTGTCACACCAAATGTATTTTTCAACTTTAAATGTTTTAGTGTTTTTTATTGCTTCGATCTTTCATTTTTAATTCCGATAAAAAGTTCAACCGGCATATGCTTCGATTAATTCTTTTCAGCAATATGCAGTGAAATCGGCATATGATGAAGTTGTCTTGATACAATAAAGTAATCAATTACACTACAACCAGATGTCGAAATGTAAATAAACTTTCCGCATTCGTCTCCCAGTGTGCCGTTCGAGATGGTAAGATTGAACTGGGCACACATATTAAGCAAGTACTTTCCAAACTCGTTTATTTCCTTATCCTTTGAAACCCGCATGGTCGATTTATCAAGACCGCTTTCGTCGTTTGGTGCAGTCATAGTTTGTCTCTGTAGCATTCTCGGAACCCGTTCTAGCATTTAAATCACCAAACACAGTCTTGATAACATCCATAATACATTGTTCAATGAGCGATATACCATTAGTAATTTCTGTTTCTAATACACAGAGTTGGCTGGATGTGTATATGATCCTAGTAACACCACTTCACTCTCGGTTCCCAGGAGCTCCTTGGAAAGTTTCCAAATGATAACATTGTCATATTCTGTGTGGATCCGGTCAACGAAACGACTCAATTCCTTTCTTACAAGCAGCGCCACACCACCCGAGAGACGCGCCGTGGTTGCATCTGTCAACTTTACACCAGGCACGAGAAAAACGTCATACAGCGGGAACAACAAAGAGGGGAATGTGTCCGAAAAAGTCTCAACAAACAAAACAGAGTCAAAGTTTGCAATATATGAACGAACATCAGGTTCATAAAGGCGTGCCGTACTGTAAGTTTTCTTACATATAATATTGAGAGAGAGAGAGAGAGAGAGAGAGAGAGAGAGAGAGAGAGAGAGAGAGAGAGAGAGAGAGAGAGAGAGAGAGAGAGAGAGAACTCGAACTCGAAAACTTAATTTTCCAAGGATTGTAGTTTAGGTTCATTTAGACCTGTCTAACAACTAGTCCTTGCTAAACTACTGAATAAGTGAAACATGGAGAAACAATTTTATAAAATAAAATAAATCGATTAATATTTAAACATGATAAACAATATACAAACAAATAAAATAGATCACTACCCCTATTAATTGTAATAAATATACAGGAACAGCAAAATCAGTGAAAATACTTTGAGAGAGCGAGAGGACTCGAACTCGAAAACGAGAGAGAGAGAAAGAAAGAGAGAGAGAGAGAGAGAGAGAGAGAGAGAGAGAGAGAGAGAGAGAGAGAGAGAGAGAGAGAGAGAGAGAGAGAGAGACCTTGTCATCGCCCACGATATCTTCTGCAAACAGTCGCCTCCTTTGGCGATATTTTGCACGGAGGACCCAGATACTGCCAACAGGAAGAAAATCAGTATATGACTAAATAAACCGTCGTTACGCTCCCTGAAAACTCTGATCAATTCACATATTCGTTCACACATACACACAACTCACATACACGTGCGTTCATAACGAACGAACGCACACGTGCAGCCGCACACGCTCACCCCCCCCCCCCCCCCCCCCATACTCACACACACATCCCTCTCTCACAATGAGTGAAACACTCCGGCAGCTTGAATCAAATAGCATTCATCCCAAAATAGTCCTGACTGGGATAATATATACGCTAACCCACCAGTAAGGACCACAACCAGCAACAAAGTACCCTTCAACAGGGCGTAACACATTATTTGACCCACACCGCCGATAAGTATACCACACACAGCAACAAAGTACCCTTCAACAGGGTGTAACACATTATTTGACCCACACCGCCGATAAGTATACCACACACAGCAACAAAGTACCCTTCAACAGGGCGTAACACATTATTTGACCCACACCGCCGATAAGTATACCACACACAGCAACAAAGTACTCTTCAACAGGGCGTAACACATTATTTTGACACGCACCAGCAACAACTATATAGGACAGGCCAAAGAGAACTGCTACACAAAACAATAGATGCACACAGCGCATAATCCACACGGCGCATACATCGCTTGGCAACAAAAGCAGTCTTCGGTTGAGGACACACATCAGTACATACCAGCAACGAAAACAATTCTTCGGTAGGACATAAACTTTAGTACATACCAGCAACAAGTGGTTTGCAATAGGACATAAAACATCAGCGCATGCCAGCAACAAGCGGTTTGTAATGGGACATATCAGCACATGCCAGCAACAAACGGTTTGCAATGGGACATAAAACATCAGCACATACCAGTAACAAGCAGTTTGCAATGGGACATAAAACATCAGCACATACCAGCAACAAGCCACCAAGGAAGTCATGGAGGTGATGAGGACAATGCTGAAAACGTCGTGGCTTTTTCTGTCAGAAGTCGCTAAGAAAAGATGATAATGCTTAAGTTAATGCAGGCTATTGCACCATGATTATGGCAATGTGAACAGTAAGACATGACAGCCGACTTTTAATTTGCGTTCTTTCCATCGTTTTGTTTGTTTTGATCTCTGTGTGTAGCACTTTCATACTAATGATAATGATGATAACAACAACGACAACAATAACACGCCCTAGGCGCCTACAAATTCATTTACACATACATATAATTCAAAAGCAAAGACTGAAATGGATTTATACATGCACGTCGACGCACACACTCAGACAGACGCACACACACACACACACACACACACACACACACACACACACACACACACACACACACACACACACACACACACACACACACACACACACACACACACACACACACACACACACACACACACACACACACACACACACACACACACATTTCGGGGCAACAGAAATGAGAAACTTGTGAAAAGAAAGGTTTCCAAGAAAGATTTGAAAGAACTGACAGAGAGAGCATGATGTACAAACGGTTGGAACTTGGCAAGAGAAAGACCGCTGACCACTGGGCGTAATGCAGAAGGGTGGTACTCTGAACACTCGAGAGTCCGCAGAAGAGCAGAGCTGGGAAGGTGTGTAAAGGTGAAACAGTTTTGAGAGGTTGGTGGGGGCGTGGTCAGAGATAATCTGAAGGCAAATGACTAATCCCTATGAGGAAATTCGGATGGCCTTACTCCAGTGAAAGCAGTCAGCAGAGCAACCCTACCTCAGTACACTGCAGTCACTAGAGCAGTCTTACTTCAGTAAGGGTACACTGATTATACAGAGCAGGCCTACCTCTGTAAGGGTACATTGCAGTCACTAGAGCAGGCCTACCCCGGTATGGGTACACCGCAGTCACTAGAGCAGGCCTACCTTAGTAAGGGTACACTGCAGTCACTAGAGCATTCTTGCCTCAGTAAGAGTACATTGATTATACAGAGCAGGCCTACCTCAGTAAGGGTATACGTCTGTCACTAGAGACACAGACAGTCACTTAAAAGCAGTCCTACCTTAGAAAAATGAATGCAGAGCTTCGCTTCAGCTATTTGACCTGTATGTCTAGGTAGGTCTTTGCATCAAGCTGCCCAAGACATGTGAACGCCCCCTCCCTCCCCCCAGAGAGAGAGAGAGAGAGAGAGAGAGAGAGAGAGAGAGAGAGAGAGAGAGAGAGAGAGAGAGAGAGAGAGAAGAAACCAGAGTTACTCGTCCTCAAGAGTCAAGACGATGCCGTACACTGAAAGGGAATCCAGCAGACGACTCCTAGACATGACAGTTGGCAAACTAATCATTAGTGAAAACAATTATCATGTATTTTTAGTGTGCCTAACCAGGACAAGAAGCTTACAAAATGAATCATTTTATAAATCAGTGAGTGAGACAACGTACAACTTACATGCCAATAGTTTGTCTTCACATCCCATAGCAGGCACAAGTGATCCATCTGAAAAAGAGTACAATTGTTTTTGTCGGCATGCGATCGTTAACAGGTCCCGACTGACATCAATATTAATATGCCAATCACTTGCGCACTGCACACGTCCCACGATACATTATAATCATTTGGAAGGCCAGGAGAAATAACTATGTTCACGTGTTCTTGCCGCCGAAATGAAGCACACTTTGAAGGGGCGAAGTGGCAGTCTTGGAGTGACGGCAGATCTGGTCAATCTTACCGATCCAGGTTCTGGTCTTTGATGCTCTCGTGAAGTCTTTATTTTTGATGAAAGTCAAATTGCGCTTGCACTGTATTTGCACTTCACACTTGCCACCTACAACCACAGTGCGTGAGCAGCTTACTTACTTACCATCGTCTCTTCTGAACAGACAGGCACTCAGCCGGAAGCCAGTGGCGACCTTGGCCCGTGTCAGCGGGGACTGTTCGGACAGGCCGTAGAGGATTTGTCCCGGTCTGCCGCCAGCAATCTCCCGACTATGCCACGTGCTGGTGGGCGGTATTATTTCCCAGTGAATATCGCCCTGAACAAAACAATTAAACTTTTTACAAAGTATGTTGAACAGAACCTTTGCCGCGGTTTTTGTGTTTGTAACATAAAACTCAGTAAAACAAGATCCTTTATTTCACCAGTTCAGTGTTCTGCCAATTAACAGCGTTGACATGGCAACTAACTAGACAACTATGTTTACGTGTTTTGTTCCATATAGGCTACAGACAGGATATTTTGTTCAGTACTCAGGCGATGAAGCGTCCTGTGTTTAGCAGCTGAGCCGTCGTCTTTTGGCTGCAAAATCAGCCCATCTGGCCAGCAAAGGGGGCGGGGGGAGGGGGGGACGATTAGAAGTAAAAACAACGACAAAAACAAAAACGAAATACGCCAAAGAAGCTGAAATGGACCACTTAGCGTTGCGGTCTGTAACTGCAACCTGGGTATCAGTGTAGTTCCAAGGAAAGAGGAAGTGGTTCCATTATAGAATGAAATTAACCCAGAGTCCGTAAAAACTCTTTTCTTAAAAACAACAACAACAAAAACAACATATTTTCGCGTTTCCACTATATAAGCAAGAAGAAACTTAAAAAGGAGTTTTTAGCACATAACGGTTTTGGCTGTTGAAAAGAAC
>OY757545.1:5530320-5532820 GCA_963584105.1 Alviniconcha strummeri | reverse complement strand
ACAGCCTGTAGGGTACAGCGGCACAGCTTCACACGCCATACCTTGCAGTCTTGAGGACAAGGGGGCTTCAGCTTCCGCAAACAAAACACAGGAGCTCGGCCTGCCCCTTTACAAGGCCTAGAGGCCTGGGCTTCCCACACAAGCGTGTGCATGAACTGTTCAACGCCAGTAGGGGCTCAAGCTTCCCCATACTAATTGGGGCTTGAATGCCCTCACACAAATACACCTGGAATTTCCAATACAATCTTGGGCTTGAAGCACCCACATGCAAACAGGAGCTTGAACTGCCCCCATGCTAGCGCAATGTTTTCAAATTATGCAACGTCTAATGACTCTTTCCTACAATAATGTTGATCCAACTCGCGGTTCTGCTGTTGTTTGTTTCTTTAGACGAAGAAGAAGGGAAGTGCATTTTTGTTGTAACTGTCTAGAAATTATCGATTTTGCTTTCTTTGTGGATCGTGGGGAAGGGACTTGGTACGTGACATCTCATTCACGATTAACTCACTCCACAAAGTCACAGAAGAGTTACATCAAAATCGAACTCCATCGCGAACAGTGTGTGTGTGTGTGTGTGTGTGTATGTGTGTGTGTGTGTGTGTGTGTGTGTGTGTGTGTGTGTGTGTGTGTGTGTGTGTGTGTGTGTGTGTGTGTGTGTGTGTGTGTGTGTGTGTGTGTGTGTGTGTGTTTATTATAAGTTTAAGTGCTTTTGACGTGTGTGTGTGTGTGTGTGTGTGTGTGTGTGTGTGTGTGTGTGTGTGTGTGTGTGTGTGTGTGTGTGTGTGTGTGTGTGTGTGTGTGCGCCTACCCCAGTTAATGGGTGTGACACGGAAGCTATAGGCAGCGGACCGATTGACGATGACGTCAGTGCTGTTGACAGTGTAGGTCAGTCTGAGGTTGAAGTGGAGCACATTGTGGATCTGGAAGTGTTGTCCTTGGTACAGCTTACACACACACCAATGCTCGCTGCACTCCATACTACAGGTCCGTGACATGCTGCACACACCACACACACACCCCAGTTGAACTCTAAAGACCTTCACAGATCACGTGGACAACATCAAGAACATTCGGGGTCCTTTTAATTAACGGAAATAGATTGTGAGGAGTGTGAGGGTAGAATGCCACTATTAAGCCCGTTCTGCCACTCTTAAGCGAATGTTTGTTCGACGAACTATGATTGGTTTCTTAACTGAACTTTTAATTCGCCGAACATGGTTCGGACAGTTCGACGAACTTTACTTCGTTCTCAACTGGCGTGTACTGAGATGCAAGCTTCGGCCCGAACTTGCGGCAGATGCGCAGCAGACAGCATGATCGAAAATGTAGGCTAAAGTCAAGTCAATATACTTTGATCATCCCTCACAGGGTAATTCAACTAACTACTATCTCATTCTGGGTCCCCGAGACAAGGCTGCGCCTCCCACAAGTCAACAAATTCCCTCCGAAGCGAGTGAAGAACCTAGCGACACCGTCATCCATTTTTATTTCTTCCTCATCCACAGGAGAGCTCTGCTCTCAGCCAATCAGAGGCAATGTTCTTCGAATAGGGCGAATGTTCCCAGAACATACTGAGCGAAACTTTTTGGACCCCCGCAGTTCGACGAATACTCCCAACTAGGTTCGCGAAGAAAACTTTGCCCAGTTAAGAACCAACTAGGTTCGCGAACAAACATTTGCTCAATTAAGAACGGGCTTTAGACCACCTTTCTGTGGGCTACATTTGAAACGTTATTTTGCAGGCGCTGAAGAACTGAGAGTGTTGCTTGCCCGCCTTGGTGGCAGTTGGGAATAGGTTGCATGCGACAGTCCCAAAAACATTTCACTTGTGAAACTACCAGTTTCAGTTTATAACAAAGCGAGCAAACTTCTGCCCGCAACTGAGAAACACTCAAATGCAGGCGTATAATAAATGTGGAAAATAACAAACCGGCCGTCACCACCACCACCGTCACTGCAACATCAAAAACGACAACAAACCCATTTTCCTGGTTGCCGTAAAACAAAGTGACGGAGGCGTGTTGAGGATACGTGAGGTTGTTCATCACGTTTGGAAAGCGACAGGAGAACTTGGCCCCTTCCATCAGACAATTCTCAGACACGTTCTCCATCAAGGCCTTTGGGGAATCTGCACACAGCCGTGCGGACATGGTACAGTATACACAGCCCCATGCGGACACGGTACAGCATACACATCCATGCGGACCCAGTACAGTATACATAGCCATGCGGACACGGTACAGTACACACAGCCGTGCCGACACGGTACAAAACACACAGCCCCCTGCCGACCCGGTACAGTATACATAGCCATGCGGACACGGTACAATACACACAGCCATGCGGACACGATACAGTACACACAGCCATGCGGACCCGGTACAATACACACAGCTATGCGGACACGATACAGTACACACAGCCATGCGGACCCGGTACAATACACACAGCTATGCGGACCCGGTACAATACACACAGCCATTCAGATACGGTACAGTAC
>OY757545.1:5517132-5530120 GCA_963584105.1 Alviniconcha strummeri | reverse complement strand
CTCAGGGCAAAGAATGAAGTGTAAGTTCTGCCAGAACACTGTTTCCTAACAGCTGCCCAAGTTAAGGGATTGTTGAGAACAAAACATTTTTTTTACTGGCATTGAATGAAGGACATCCCTTGGTCAAAGGACAGTTGGGAACAAACAAGAAATCTACTGATGCTGAATGAAGCATATCTGCCTTGGTCTTTGAGAGAGAGAGAGAGAGAGAGGGAGGGAGGGAAGGAGGGAGGGAGAGAGAGAGAGAGAGAGAGAGAGAGAGAGAGAGAGAGAGAGAGAGAGAGAGAGAGAGAGAGAGAGAGAGCATCACACAAGACATTACACTGACACTGACTGTTGAAAAACAAGACGTTTATTGTTGGGAAAAAAGACGTTTACTGACAGTGTATGATATAATATTATGAAGGATATTTGTCAAAAAGCTTAGGAAAAGCACAAGCGAGTTCCCGTGGCTGAATGGCAAACATCAGCCTGGCTCAGAAAGACTGCCGAGGACAAAGAAAGACATTGACACTGAGTGAAGTAACAGTTGCCTGGGTCAATAGGCTGAAGAACACGCCATCTATCGACTTGATCTACCTGGATGAGAAGACTGTTGCAACAAACACAAGCCTTTTACCGACACTCTTTTAAGGACTGTTGAGAAGAATGGACAGAAACCATTTACCGACACTCTTTTGAGGACTGTTGAGAAGAAAGGACAGGGAGAAGAAAGGACAGAAACCATTTACCGACACTCTTTTAAGGACTGTTGAGAAGAAAGGACAGAAACCATTTACCAACACTCTATTAAGGACTGTTGAGAAAAAAAGGACAAAAGCCATTTGCCGACACTAAGGACTGTTGAGAAGAAAGGACAGAAGCCATTTACTGACACTCTGTTAAGGACTGTTGAAAAGAAAGGACAGAAGCCATTTACCGACACTGGGAGCAAATCGAAGGGCTGCCTCGTCCTGACCGGGGCCTGCCTCGTTCACTGCCTTCACGTACAGCACACCGCCCCCGCCCAGGCCAAGGTCATCCAGGCTTACAGCGGCCTGCGTGAAGTTGTTTCCAGGTAGTACAGAGGCTCACGAGAAGGGATGGGTCCATTGGTCGTGGTGACGTTGACGATGTAGCGCAGTCCAGGTCCGTGGGCTGCCTCCTCAGGGACAGCCTGTAGGGTACAGCGGCACAGCTTCACACGCCATACCTTGCAGTCTTGAGGACAAGGGGGCTTCAGCTTCCGCAAACAAAACACAGGAGCTCGGCCTGCCCCTTTACAAGGCCTAGAGGCCTGGGCTTCCCACACAAGCGTGTGCATGAACTGTTCAACGCCAGTAGGGGCTCAAGCTTCCCCATACTAATTGGGGCTTGAATGCCCTCACACAAATACACCTGGAATTTCCAATACAATCTTGGGCTTGAAGCACCCACATGCAAACAGGAGCTTGAACTGCCCCCATGCTAGCGCAATGTTTTCAAATTATGCAACGTCTAATGACTCTTTCCTACAATAATGTTGATCCAACTCGCGGTTCTGCTGTTGTTTGTTTCTTTAGACGAAGAAGAAGGGAAGTGCATTTTTGTTGTAACTGTCTAGAAATTATCGATTTTGCTTTCTTTGTGGATCGTGGGGAAGGGACTTGGTACGTGACATCTCATTCACGATTAACTCACTCCACAAAGTCACAGAAGAGTTACATCAAATCGAACTCCATCGCGAACAGTGTGTGTGTGTGTGTGTGTGTGTGTGTGTGTGTGTGTGTGTGTGTGTGTGTGTGTGTGTGTGTGTGTGTGTGTGTGTGTGTGTGTAGTGTGACCTTCCAATAGAACACAGCTTCCTTTGCAGCTCCAATGACTGAATAGTCTGGCGCTAGTTCAGGTGGCTGACCTGGGGCTGCCCATTGTACACAAACACAGACCGACCGACAGACCGACCAACACACACACACACACACACACACACACACACACACTAACCCCCTAATGCCCATTCCTGCTGCCGACAAACAAAAGCGCGACAGCAGATACGGTCCCGTTTTTAAAGTACATGGCAAATCTCAGTCAACCAGAAATAGAAAGTAACGTGAGTATAAGGGAGACAAACCAGGCATGTTTTAATCAATGGCCGCCACAGTAGAATTGCCTCCCCCTCCGAGTGCTCGACTCCGACTCATTAACTTTTCAAATTGCGTACTTTATATGAGGGGCCATCTATTTATTAATTAACTTGTCGATTAAAGCGCCTTATTTACCAGCTCAGGATGTATGTATTTTGTTGATCTGATTTATGAGGAAAAAAAATATCGCTTAATCTTGTTATCGTGTTTGTTTGTTTTTTGTTTTTGTTGTTTTTGTTTTGTTTTTTGAGGTGGGGGGGGGGGGGGGGGGGGGGGTAAAGTGAAAAATAGAGTCAAATCAAAAGTGATTTGTTCTAAACATGATGTACCCTGGTTTTCTACCTTCCATAGGGGTGCTGCCTGTGGCGGTGGCGGCGTCACTCCACACCTGACTCTTGACAGGGCGACGCTTCAACGTGACCGTGTAGTTTGTGAAGGGAGCCAGGCTGCACACAGTCCGTGTCACAGTCGTGCTGTCGCCATCAAACGGCTCCACCGGCACCTGCAGCCAGTCACGTCACCACTCACCACTCTCCTTCTCTCTCTCCCCCTTCTCTCTTTTTGGGACACTACTTTATGTGTTTTTGGCCCGTTCAGTGTACCTCAGCGACCTGAACTGATCACAAGTACTAATAATCGATCGAGCTATGGTGCCTAGAGTCACCCGCCCCCCCCCCTCCCCTTCCCGCCACACGTGGCACACACTGTGGAAAAGAAAACATAACCATCCGATCCCAATTTCTGGGATTCCCCCCACTCCACAACAGACGCACTGTGGAAAAGAAAACATCAGTAACCAACCGATTTACCCACCAACAAGCACGTGCAGCACTGCCTTACCTTGCGAGAGCGAGAGTGAAGAGTGAGGCACCACTCCAGCCTCTCTGTACTTGTCGAGCTCCACGTCACACGGAGGCAGCGCCCGGCTGATTCCGTCACGGACACGTGTTGTGGTGGTGGCAGTTTGACTGGTGGGCAAAAAGAACCTACGGCTGTCAATATACTTTAATCATCCATCACAGGGTAATTCATCTACTATATCCCAGAGACAAGGTTGCGCCTCCTACAAGTTAACAAATAAATAAATTCCCCCGAAGCGAGTTAAGTACTTAGCGATACCATCATCCAGTTTTTTCTTCCTCATCCACAGGAGAGCTCTCCGCTCTCAGCCAATCAGGTTCGTGGAATAGAGTGAATATTCCCAGAACATGTTGAGCGAAGTTTTTTGGACCCCGAATATATCTTCGTCGCAGTTCGACGAACAACCCCAACTATATTCGCGAAGCAAAAGTTCGCCCAATTAAGAACCAACTATATTCGCCGAATACTCCCAACTACGTTCGCGAACAAATGTTCGCCCAGTTAAGAACGGGCTTTAGTTTGTGAACTTTGCCAGTAGCAAGCATCGTGTGTCTGTCGCTGTTCGTTACCTCTTTATAATTGCTTTTCAAGTAAGCGTGTGTGTCAAGTCAATATATTTTAATCAGCCCTTACAGAGTAATTCAGCTAACTACTAAGGCTAATTAATTTAAAAATAAAAATAAAAAGAACATCAGAGCAACGTCAAAAGCACTTAAACTTATAATAAACACACACACACACACACGTGTGTGTGTGTGTGTGTGTGTGTGTGTGTGTGTGTGTGTGTGTGTGTGTGTGTGTGTGTGTGTGTGTGTGTGTGTGTGTGTTTATTATAAGTTTAAGTGCTTTTGACGTGTGTGTGTGTGTGTGTGTGTGTGTGTGTGTGTGTGTGTGTGTGTGTGTGTGTGTGTGTGTGTGTGTGTGTGTGTGTGTGTGTGTGTGCGCCTACCCCAGTTAATGGGTGTGACACGGAAGCTATAGGCAGCGGACCGATTGACGATGACGTCAGTGCTGTTGACAGTGTAGGTCAGTCTGAGGTTGAAGTGGAGCACATTGTGGATCTGGAAGTGTTGTCCTTGGTACAGCTTACACACACACCAATGCTCGCTGCACTCCATACTACAGGTCCGTGACATGCTGCACACACCACACACACACCCCAGTTGAACTCTAAAGACCTTCACAGATCACGTGGACAACATCAAGAACATTCGGGGTCCTTTTAATTAACGGAAATAGATTGTGAGGAGTGTGAGGGTAGAATGCCACTATTAAGCCCGTTCTGCCACTCTTAAGCGAATGTTTGTTCGACGAACTATGATTGGTTTCTTAACTGAACTTTTAATTCGCCGAACATGGTTCGGACAGTTCGACGAACTTTACTTCGTTCTCAACTGGCGTGTACTGAGATGCAAGCTTCGGCCCGAACTTGCGGCAGATGCGCAGCAGACAGCATGATCGAAAATGTAGGCTAAAGTCAAGTCAATATACTTTGATCATCCCTCACAGGGTAATTCAACTAACTACTATCTCATTCTGGGTCCCCGAGACAAGGCTGCGCCTCCCACAAGTCAACAAATTCCCTCCGAAGCGAGTGAAGAACCTAGCGACACCGTCATCCATTTTTATTTCTTCCTCATCCACAGGAGAGCTCTGCTCTCAGCCAATCAGAGGCAATGTTCTTCGAATAGGGCGAATGTTCCCAGAACATACTGAGCGAAACTTTTTGGACCCCCGCAGTTCGACGAATACTCCCAACTAGGTTCGCGAAGAAAACTTTGCCCAGTTAAGAACCAACTAGGTTCGCGAACAAACATTTGCTCAATTAAGAACGGGCTTTAGACCACCTTTCTGTGGGCTACATTTGAAACGTTATTTTGCAGGCGCTGAAGAACTGAGAGTGTTGCTTGCCCGCCTTGGTGGCAGTTGGGAATAGGTTGCATGCGACAGTCCCAAAAACATTTCACTTGTGAAACTACCAGTTTCAGTTTATAACAAAGCGAGCAAACTTCTGCCCGCAACTGAGAAACACTCAAATGCAGGCGTATAATAAATGTGGAAAATAACAAACCGGCCGTCACCACCACCACCGTCACTGCAACATCAAAAACGACAACAAACCCATTTTCCTGGTTGCCGTAAAACAAAGTGACGGAGGCGTGTTGAGGATACGTGAGGTTGTTCATCACGTTTGGAAAGCGACAGGAGAACTTGGCCCCTTCCATCAGACAATTCTCAGACACGTTCTCCATCAAGGCCTTTGGGGAATCTGCACACAGCCGTGCGGACATGGTACAGTATACACAGCCCCATGCGGACACGGTACAGCATACACATCCATGCGGACCCAGTACAGTATACATAGCCATGCGGACACGGTACAGTACACACAGCCGTGCCGACACGGTACAAAACACACAGCCCCCTGCCGACCCGGTACAGTATACATAGCCATGCGGACACGGTACAATACACACAGCCATGCGGACACGATACAGTACACACAGCCATGCGGACCCGGTACAATACACACAGCTATGCGGACACGATACAGTACACACAGCCATGCGGACCCGGTACAATACACACAGCTATGCGGACCCGGTACAATACACACAGCCATTCAGATACGGTACAGTACACACAGCCATGCAGACACGGTACACTGCACCCAGTGGGGAGGGGCGGTGGCGACCTGCACGCAGCCGCATGTACACGGTATACAATAATTATACCAGGCTATGACCATGCGGTGAATCTGAATACAGCCGCCGTCACATGGGCACAGTATACATTACACAAGGCAATGGACACTGCTGGCGATCGGCATACAAACACTACCGCATGCACACACAGTACAAAAGTCAATGACCAGTGTGGGTGAATCTGCACACAGCCACATCCACATGCACACGGTATACAGAACAAAAGGCTTCGAGCACTGTTTCAGGCCACGGTATCTCAAAGTCAGTTTCAACAACCTTGCGTTCACAGTCATCAGCATGATGTACAAATGCAGATTATCCAATGTAAGAAGACACTGAGGGGTCATGTCGCCATCAGCGTCACCAGTCCAGGTTCTTCTCAAACGAAAAATACCCACCCCCCACCAACGCACACACTCACACACACAAAAATCAACAACAGCAAAACACTGTTGACAATGTGGATGGATAAACAAAATGATCATCAGGATTTTCGCCTGTTTCTTCTAGCCAAACTGACCTTATTTCAAAGTCTACATTCCCGGTTAAAAAGAGCCTAAATTAGGTTTTGTCTTAAAACAAATGAGTTCAGTATTCATGTGCCCTTTGTAGCCTACCATTGCTTGTAATTTCGATTTGTTTACATCCGATTATTGTGGTTGTCACGGTTCTGGTTAAGTGTTGAAGTGAGCAGTGCCAGTTATTTTGCGAATTGGTACGCTTGCTTAATTTTGATTCTTTTCAGTTTTGCAGTTGTTGGTTGGTGAAGCAGTCTGCAGGTTTTCTGTGTTGTATGTTGGCTGCCGTGTGAAAATAAACAAAGCAACACGACAACTTACAATCGGTACGCACGAACTGGTATCCCATGCATTGTTCCAGCGGCTGCGAGATGGCGCAGTAGTACCCGACATTCGCAGTCTCCGCGGCAACCGCTTGGCTCATGCACACAAGGGGCGTGGCCTGTGTGGACCACGACTGAACATAGATCGGGTTATTGTTTTTGCCTTTTTTGTAAAAGGTAATGTTACAGTGGTCACTGAGGTCGCAGTAGGTTCCGGTGACGTTACAGCACAGTCGTAACAGTTCCCCTCTAAATGCAAATGGGTCTTCTGGAGTCACTGAAAGAGGCAGTTTGACACAGTGATCTCTAGGACAGTGGCTGTGAAATCCAGATGCCGCTTTTTGCAGTTGTTTACCACCACCTATATAATTTTGCCCCAAACACATAATCAAACCATACGTTACCTGTTCATGTTTTTCATGTGCGTTCCCTTTCGTTTTCCCTGCGGCAAACATTTATCGCATGGAAAACGCAAGAAACCTCATACAGACAACATCAAGAGGTAACACATGTTTTGATTACCTGTTTGGGCCTAAATGAGACCATGCAGCAAACACGTACAGTCCCTCAGTGGGGTATTACGGATGCAGAAAGTAAGATCCAAACACGAAAAAAAAGGTCCAAGGAACGCTTATTTAACACGGACACACAGTATGCAAATTTTCGGGGAAATCCCCTGTATCAAGCCACAGAACGACACTTAAACAAGAGATAAACGGTCTGAAACAATGAAAAATGAAAGAAAAAGACTTGTTTTGGTTAAGTTTTTACAGCTTGTTCGGTGCTTGGAAGATTCAAGCAGAAATTAAGGTTATTGTCTGTTGAGAAACCAGAGCTAACAAACGTTTTCCCTTTAAAGCCTGGAGTAAGTCAGAATATAACTATGCATCGTCCACTGCCAGGAATTTCTTCCTTGTTCTGATTTCTGCCTTCCCGGTCCATTCACGTTCATTTTTTTCTTTTCTTCTCCAGTTCCTCTCCTTACTTTTCAACTGTGTTAGGTTTTGGCTAAAAGCAATTTAAGCAGGTTCCTATGGTGATCGCGTACCTGCGAATTGTACATAGGTACCGAGACATGTGATATTGTACATTGATTAATATGACAGATGGATGGATGGTTTTTGACGTCCTAACGGTGAATTACACAAACTTGTGATCTGGTGAACTGTGTTCTGAACTGATGTAGAAGAACTTTGAATGTGTGATTCGTCGTGACGTGACCCTGTGAACTAAGTAAATACAGTGTGTTGTGAAGTTTGTCGCCACTGTGTCACGTGGCAGTGCAGCTTTTTTGACTAGTTGTGTGTGAATGTACGGCCGCACTATTTTTCGCCACTGTAATAGGATCTAACCATTTTTAGTTTTCGTTTGTGATGAACATATTTCAACAGTATGAACATAGTGAGGTCAGAAGGGTTGAGCGGCTTGTCCACAGTCATACATCAACACAGGAAACAGGGTGAAAGAGGCATTAATTAACGATGACACCCTACGCAATGTCCAACTTTGACAGATTTATACAGCTAGCATGCTGCAGTGTATAACCGACATAGGCCATACTAAGTAGCGAGAGACAGGGCTGAAAAGCAAAGCAAAGGTGAAGGGAAAAACATAATTATACGTACTGGTGTTGTTTTCAGGTAAACAGCCCCTCGAGAACTCTAGGCATGTAGCTGACAGCGTAATAAACACTGCCACTGCTGACGTCACAACGGCCATAGGGATGCCCTCCTAAACAGCAACGGGAACCCGCTGATCGTTGGTATTAACTGTGATTTCTACATGGATCTGGCTATAATGTGTCGCTGTGCCAGTGTAAGAAAGAATCTTGGAATGGAAGAAGAAAACATAAGAAACAAACAAGCAAGCAGAAACAGCAACAATAACGTTATCATAACCATCAACAACAAGAACAGCTTCAAGACACAAGTAATTAGGCTTCTTCCAAACAGCCGAGCGCCATAACAAAGAAAGCAGAACTTAAGTGTGCCTGTGATAAAAACTGTCACACGATGGAGCAGTTCCACTCTGTTCCAGTGACCGATGGCGGTAGTCTGGATGTGTGCCAGAGTGTGCTTATTGACACACATCACGTTAGGTTCAACAAAGGCACAGTCGAGTAGCATAGACAATTTTTAGAGCGTGACGGAGTTCTTTAGAAACTTGATCCAGGTCACGATGTAACGGACTGCTCTACTGAGCCAAGTTTGCCTGTCAGACTGAGCTTCAGTCAGTGATGACCAAAAAACTGAAGTGGAACTGCGCTGTTAGTAGTAAATTCTTCTGGCCAGGTTAACCAGCAGTTCAAATTAACATTCGCTTCCTGACCCACCAGCTTCAAAAACCGTCACGTAGCCTCATGTCATAACAAAGCCAGCTTTAAAAACATCAGATAGCATGTCATAATGAAACCAGTAACAGCAATCACACACACACACACACACACACACACACACACACACACACACACACACACACACACACACACACACACACACACATACACACACACACAAAGAGAGAGAGATTTGTCTTTTTTGTTCATGTCTTTTCTTCTTCTTTTTTTTAAGCACATTAATCTGCGATATGCGCAGCAGTTTATCTGTACTGACAATGAAGACAGAGGCTTGTAGCTGCTTGTACCTGTCCGTCACAAATGGTTTGTCCGCCCCAAAACAACAACAACAACAACACACACACACACACACACACAAGTCTAAAACCGGGCGATATGAAAGCGATCAAATTATTCGGGAGCCAGGGTTGTCATTTGCGCATTGTGCATAATATGGCGATCTGGCATCCGGGTACGAGACAATAACTTTAGAAATTAGACCTAACTGCCAAAATAGTACCTGTTTTTACATGTTCTTTTTCCTGCACGCCAATGCAGATAGACAGGTAAGGACCGGCTCGATGAAGCTGTTCTACCGGCAGACAGCAGACGAGCGACTGAAGTCGGAAAGGTCGCCGCCTGCCTGTGCAAACGTGATTTGATACGTCACGCAACCACAACTAAAGTACCACGGGGGATGTTAACAAAGGACTGGTTTTGCAGGCAATGGAGCAAAGGTCTCACGCGCCAATGCTAAACCGTAACATTTCGAAATAAACATGCACATTAAAATCAGATATTAAAAAAAACTGGCTTCTGATCACTTCCATTTGGAGCAGAATCCACGATTTAGCCTCTTTTTTTTTATGCGGACAAACCGTTTATGACAGACTACCTGACACAACAGTAAATATTAATAATAATACATACATACATTTTATATAGCTCTATTCCCCGCTAAGCGAGCTCAACGCGCTTCTTCACATACATGTACATAATATATACCATTTACTAACATATACTAACATATGTGACCGTCCACCACGAAATGAGTCGCTTGTCACCAAACTTTGATTTTGATGTTTTCTAATAGTATTCTTTATGCTCTGTATTTTTTAGTATTCTTTATGCTCTTTTCAATGGTGAAAACCGTTTTTGAATATGTCCATTAGTTTTTCAGCTACACATCTTGAAACAGGGTTACCCTCAATAACGCAGTTTTGAGAAATTCGCCCTGAAAGTTGTCTTATTGTAAAAGGTAAATTTCCTTAGCAACCAACGATTTATCTTCACAATAAACCTTGCAAACATCAAACAATAACCAATAAAACATATCAAAACTTTGTTGGGAAAATTTTATTTATATTTCTCAAATTATGACTTTTTTAATGGGGAAAATGAATCATGGAGATCCATATGTAGTCCTGAACCAGCCATTATATCAACTTTGACTTTTTGCCTGTAACCTAACTGCAGTCAATTCAATTATGTACTTGTGTAAAATACAGTTGTCAGCTGTACACTCACATCCGACCTTTCATGAGGCCTGGTGTACAGGACTGTGTCTGCTGATAAGACTAACGAAACCATGGGCTCTTTTCAACGAAAAATGGCAGAAAACTCAAATGAAAAATTATGTTACACTGAACATTCCCCAAACCTGACATTCTCTTTTATTGCTCAGACTCACTCTAGAACAGATGGCAAGAAATGTTGACACCATCAAAAGTGCTACTGAAGCAATTTTCATTTTGAAATTTAAAACAACAACAACAGCTTATTGTTCAGCTAAATGCTCAAGATCAGTCACAGAAAGAAAAAAAATCACCATGATTATTTGTTCATCAGCAAATAATGTCATTTAAATCGTGTGTACAACAGGAAAAAGAAAAACTGAACTGTAAGTTTCTAAATGAAACATTTAAAACATTTGTGTCTTTCAAATAAAAAATCCTACCTCAGTTGCTGACAAAATCAAACCATGAAGAAAAGAATTCTCCAACTTACAGGAGCCAGAAGGGAGTATTTGTACACTCACATCAAGAGTCACTGGAAAACACCTTTGACCCCAACACAGTTTCCAGAAAGTCATCAGGCATAAACATTCCCCACAGGGGGTCTTAAATTTCAGTTTTCACACAGAAATATTTGTCAATACTGAAGAAACATTATCTGATGCTCAGTTCACACTCATCTCCACAGTCATCACAGGAGTCCCAAGCAGATAATTTCACAGTCATTCATTGGTGTGCTTGCAAAGATTCCCAGCAGGATCATGTCTTTTTCAGCTGAAAAACAAAAACAAAAAACAAATTTATATCAATCATTCTGATCTGACTGACACAACAGGACATTGGATAGAAAATCAGTGTCTGAAATACTTAAAAAGGTCCTTTGTTTTCAAACAGAGTGAGACAGACAAAGAAAAGGTGCATAGATTAGTTTGTGTTGATGCATGTGCAAAAAATTTCTAATTCAAGATACTATTAACTGTTTAACATGCTTGAGTGTATACATGTATCCCTTTGCACCGATGATCTGACTTGTTTTAATTATTCTTTAAGTGTAAATCCTGTGCTTCATGTATTGGTGTGTGTGCGTGTGTGTGTGTGTGTGTGTGTGTGTGTGTGTGTGTGTGTGTGTGTGTGCGCGCGCGCGCGCATGTGTGTGCGCATGTGTGTGTGTATGTGTGTGTGTATGAGTGTGTGTGTGTGTGTGTGTGTGTGTGTGTGTGAGAGAGAGAGAGAGAGAGAGAGAGAGAGAGAGAGAGAGAGAGAGAGAGAGAGAGAGAGAGAGAGAGAGAGAGAGAGAGAGAGAGAGAGAGAGAGAGAGTAAACAACAATAAAAACAGCCTCACCTTCATTAAATTCTGCCACGTTTAGTCTCCTGGCCAAGATTTCATCTGTGGAAAACTGTGTTATGCATCCAGGTTTTTCGCAGTGTGCTAGAGTTGTCGTCTGACGAACTTGTGCTCTGTGTATGCACTTGCACTGAAAGTTTTGAACTTTCAGCAACTCAGTGTCAGAGTTCAGTCATGTTATCCTGAATGTCAGTTTCAATCTGTGACACAGAGTTGCCAGCGAGGCCTTCATTGTCAGATATGGAGTCTTCTGAATCGTCAGCACACCCACCGCTTGATTCAATATCGCAGTTTTCTTCTGAATCTACGTTCGAGGTTTTCACGTCTCTTCTGCTCTCACTCACCATTTCAGTGTCGTCTTGATCGCTTTCATCCTCTCCATCAACGGCATCCTCTCCTTCAACAGCAAGAACTGTTGCAAAATAATCAGCAATCAAACCTCTGACGCAATCGAATCGTTTTCGTCCAAAATATTAGCTGCACGAGCTGAATTCAAAACTTTCGCCAGCATTACTTGCGTGTGCTTACTCATACCAAACTTGACGGGTCCATTGCAAGTTTTAGGGGTGAACGCGGTGCGTGAAACTTAGTAACTTTCCTGGTTTTTGTCTTACCTGGATAGTAGGGTATGATATGAAAAAATCATTTTTAGACAACTTCAGGCGAATAAACTGTCTTTTCAACATTTTGCCAAAATCTCAAAATCGACACCTGACACCCCCAACACCCATTTTCCGCTCTAGCTCCAAACAGCCCGAGGGGACTTCCGACTCATTTCGTGGTGGACGGTCACATATCATATACAAGCAATCGCATAATACATACTTAATAAATTACACTAATATGAAACAAGTACTTGTAAAACGGCACATAAAATAACTGTTATAAAACATGGTGACGTTATAATAATTCAAAAGAGGTACATCATTATAAAGCAGTACACTAAGTAATTATTACTACGCTAAAACGTGTACACACACACACACACACACACACACACACACACACACACACACACACACACACACACACACACACACACACACACACACACTCACACACACACACGTACCTCCCTTTCTTACTCTATCTCCCTCTCTCTCTGTGTCCCTCTCTTGCTCCCACATGCACACATACTCTCTCTCTCTCTCTCCCCCCCCCCATCTCTCCCGCTCCCTGCACTCTCTCCTCCCCCCCCTCTTAACGACCGTGAGACAACTAAAACACTCAGGAAGCACATTCATGTGGAGGGGGGGTGGGGGTGGGGGTGGGGGGGGCTGGGGG
>OY757545.1:5486654-5511932 GCA_963584105.1 Alviniconcha strummeri | reverse complement strand
ACCATACGCAGTTGACGGCATGTTAAAATCCAAGAAATCTCTGTGTCTGACGATACACGTGTGTCTGCACGGTTGAAGAACCGTTCAAAACGAATGTTATTTGTAAAGAACAATTAACTGTAAAGTATTGACCTATTTCGTCCTCCCATCTCTCTCTCTCTCTAGTCTGTCTGTCTGTCTGTCTGTCTGTCTCTCTCTCTCTCTCTCTCTCTCTCTCTCTCTCTCTCTCTCTCTCTCACACACACACACACACACACACACACACACACACACACACACACACACACACACACACACACACACACACACACACTCTCTCTCTCTCTTTCTCTCTCTCATCGCCCGCAAAAGAAAAATGGTTCTTGGGTGGTGCAGTACTAGAGGTGGTGAATAAATATAAATATTTAGGGCTGACTTTTTCCACAGGACACAGTTTCGCTGCGGCAGTGGAGGACACGTCAATAAGAGCAAAGAAAAGCACGCTAGAAGTATTGAGTGCACTGAAAAAGATCAGTTGTAATTCCCCAGAAGTATTTTTTAAGCTCTTTGATGCACAGATTGTACCCACATTGCTGTATGCTGCAGAAATCTGGGGCTACAGAAACTATGAACAAATTGAACGTGTGCACCTTTTTGCTTGTAAGAAATTTTTGCATGTGCGTAATAAGACTCCAAATGATGTTGTTTATGGAGAACTAGGTCGCTATCCGTTATTTATTACAGCTACAGTTAGGTTTATTAAGTATTGGCTGAAATTACTCATGCAACCGGACAACTTCTATTCCAGAAAAGCATACAAAATGTTACTTGCTTTACACAACAGAGGCAAAACAACCTGGGTGTCACATGTAAAATTAGTGTTATGTACCTATGGATTCGAACAAGTGTGGCTTTTTGGTTGCGGAAATGTTAAACCCTTTATCAAGGAGTTGGAAGAAAGGCTGCGTAGTTCATTCTGCTACAGATGGTGTAATCATCTAGACACAAGTGAAAGGTTGTCAGTGTACAATAGCTACAAACATTGCTTTCAAAGGGAGAGATATGTGGATGTTCTTTGGATGGAGGTATACAGGAACTGTCTCGCACAGTTTAGAATGGGAGTATCGCAGATAAATCTCCATAGACACCGGTTTTCAACAACAACAGATAATACATGTCCATTTTGTGCCACCCAACAAGAAACTGAAATACATTTTGTATTCCAATGTCCAGTGTATAATCAATTAAGAAGCAAGTACCTGCCTGACATAATTAATGTAGGCGACCCCAGAAAACATCTCATCATCCTCATGAATAGTAGCTCTCAGGAGGAAATTATAAATGTTGCAAAATTCCTAGTGTGTGCATTTAATCTAAGGTCATCTAAGCTGGATGCGAATACTTAAGTATCACCCTATGTGGATATCCACAGAGCCACTCTGCAAACATGTGTGCTTATGTGCACATTGTAATGAATGTATAAGTATTGGTTGAGATTGAATTATCCCATTGGAGATTTGGATGAAGATGCCATTGAATGTTTGTCTTGGGTTCTGTGAGTCTCTTGTTCCCCCATTGAAAGGGGCTGTTGGCCTATTCAATTAAATATGTCAGTGTCAGTGTCTCTCTCATCGCCCCCCCCCCCCGTTCACCCCAGCAGCTCGAAGCAACAGCGTGGTGACGGGAGCAGCGCTCTCACTCACAGTCGCAAGGCTAACTGACTGAGGCGACGTGCAGGCCTGCTGACTTCTACACCCGGTTATGTTGGGATATAGAGACGCGGAGTTTGAAGGGCTCGAGTAGGCCACGGTGCCGACGCTGTTGGATTAGACTACTAGTACTAGCACGGACTTAACGCTGTTGGATTAGACTACTAGTACTAGCACGGACTTACTATTTTATAGATTACACGGCTGCCCTAAGCGGGTCGAACATTTTGCGGGCCTGGTGTTCTGTGAGCCTGCGGCGCGTCAGTCATCAAACTGACGTGACCTCCATCACACCAGGCAAGATGGTCTAACACTTGCACGCTTTTCAGTTTGAACTGTGGGGGCATAGCATTGTGACGGTGTGGCGGTGACAAGTCACAGGAGCTGTGACATAGCCCGGTAACTATAAACTGTCCTCAGTTTTGCCCACGAGCGGGCGGTGGTGCAGTCACTGTCGTGTTTTTCCCGGCTGTGTGGTTTTGTTATCGGCACGAGGACGGCGCGGGAATTAGCTGTCACTGTCGGTGAGTACAGCTTCTTGGAAAGTGTTGGTGGGGCCAAAGCTTCGGTGGGGAGTCCCTGCTGGGGATTCACCCTCCTTCCCTGGCGCTCCGCCACTCGCGACACTTGGTTTAAACAAACTTTTATTCATTCATCGTAATAATAAGTTCAACAAATAAGTACAGGAAACACAAAAGCAGTATGCTTATTTGAATGTTACCTATAGACAAAATGATAATGACACAGACATTTACGATGGCAAGATGGCAAATTGTCAAAAAGTCAGAGGCAACAAAACAAAACAAAGACCAAAAACAACAACAACAACAACAACACACACACACACACACACACACACACACACACACACACACACACACACACACACACACACACACCAAAAAAAAAAAAAAGAAGAAAAGGGGGGTGGGGGGTGGGTGGGTGGGAATAACTAACCGAATAATTATTGATCAGAGAGAGATGGAGAGCATGCATTTCTTTGCTTGTGTCATAAACACATTAATTTAACCAGACTATGTTTACAAGCGGTCGGTTTCTATAATAAACACATTAACACATTAGTTTAACCAGACTAGGTTTACAAGCGGTCGGTTTGACGCAAAAAATCGTGGACAAAATCTTATTAGTTTCCAAATGTAGCTGGTTGTTTCCAGGTAGAAGTGTATTGATATTTCTTTCGTTCTCATCTAGTTTACTAATGATTTTATTTCTAATACTATATTAAAGGGGACAATGTAGTAGAAATGCTCTGATGTTTCTGCTGTATATCCGCATCAACATACGGCGTCTTCTAACAGGTGGCGTCTGAATAACTCGTAATTTAAGTTACTAATAGCAAGTCGAAGTCTACAATGCTTAACGTTCCTTTCTAGAGCCAAAATAATAATATATAGGAACCATAGTGTCATTCGTTGACAAATACTTTTTCAGCAAACTAATTGAAGGATTTGCTTGTATAGTTTCAGGTAATGTGTTCCACAGTTGGGTAGTTGATGGAATAAATGAATTTCCATATAGTTCTGTTTTCAGTATGAGCGGGAATGACACTTTCATATGTTCGTCTACGATGATATTGGTTTGTTGTGGAAACTGAAGGTGGTACTAAGTTAGGCAGGTATCTGGGGCACTGGTAATTAATCATTTTGTGAAACATGAATAGCTTGTGGTGTTTTCGTCTTTCTTTTAGTGTGCAAAATCCAGATTCTTTATACAACTTTTCGTGGCTTGTTCCTTTAACAGCTCCTACAGTAATTCTTATAGCTTCCAAATGCAGGTGTTCGAGCATGTTCGACACTTGCCCAGCCGACACACCTGCCCACCCGTCACTAGGACACCAGTATGCTTTTTATGAACTGTCTTCAACTTCGTTGTTGTTATTTTAACGTTACGATTTTCTATTAGTACTTGTCCAGATATTTGGAAATTATTATTGTTTATTCAGTTAAACAGCAACAGGACTGAATTGCAAGTGATGTGGGTAGATGGACAAACTTACTGTCGACGGCAACATATAATATATAGATAACATTCCCCCCCCCCCTTCTCTCTTTCACACACACACACACACACACACACACACACACACACACACACACACACACACACACACACACACACACACACACACACAGACAGACAGACAGACAGACAGACAGACACACACACACACACACACACACACACACACACACACACACACACAGAGTATGTGTGTACATCTTGCGTTGTATTGTGGTGCAATAGTGTCAGCACCATCGACTATACATTAAAAGATTACTACGTCAAAATGTTTGCCGTTTAAGTACTAACAGGTTTGGGCGATTGGCCTGAAACCGAACACTTAGTGAGAAGTACGAAGACGTTGACACAAACACGCACAGTTCATGGTCTGTATACAGCGGTGGTACTAATAGCGATATAAAAAGGGACACGTATATCTGACGAAAGCAGAGCTCAGGAGCTGTGTGAAAGTCGAGGTGGCCGTCCTGGGCTCCCGTCCCTAATAAGCATACGGTTTCTGTGGACGTAAAGCAAGACTTCAGCTAATCACCCCGACAAAACAGCAGTCAGGAGCTGTGTGAAAGTCAAGGTGATCGTCCTTGGCTCCCCGTCCCTAATAAGCCTGATGGTTTCTGTGGACATAAAGCAATACTGAAACTGACGAAAGCCTTCGGCACCACGGAAATCAAACGGATGTAAAGCCTGAATGACAAGGCGGAAGCAAACCAGTCTTCTCGTAAACTGGTGACGAAATTATTTTTGACAACACGCAGGTTTCTTGGAATTGTGACGGTCCAATTTCCGAGACTAAACAGTGTGCGCGAGTCGGAAGTGGGCGTGGCAGGATGTAGGACGCGCTTGGTACGTGCGGCATTCAGGTTGGTTTTGTCTTTCTGTCTGTATGTCTGTCTGCCTGTTTTTCCAGCTGTAGGTAGGCCTGCAGGCTGGACTTTTGTAGGCGTACTGATTGGCTGACTGACTTTGTTGATATGTCGCCCTGATATAACCGTACTGGTTGACTGGGCGTAAAACACCAAGTTGCTTACCTTGATGATGATGATGATGATAATAATAATAATACACTTATACAAGGCGCTTTACAATGAAAAACAACTTGGTCCATGTACAGTGATGCTACAGTTTCAGTTTCGACACATTTCTTTCTCAGGGCAAAGGGTAAAATCAAGTGTGCATTTCCGCGCTGCCGGAGTGCGAGTGATGTGGCGAGTTCAGTTCTGTCGCCCTGCCAGTAGGTGTGCGAGTGATGTGGCGAGTTCAGTTCTGTCGCCCGGAGCGCCACTCTGTGCAACGTGCGGAAAAGAGAAGCAGAAGGTGACATCTCGGTGACGGAGCACTCTTTTCTCAGTGTCACAACGCTAATCTGCTGAGGCAGGTGCTCGCCACTTCTACCGCGATGGCCACGCCACGACTGGGCAGTCAGTTAACGGCCGGCTGCCCCCAGGCTGTCTCGTTCTCCTCCCGTTTCTGAATACACCCGCTTTGTGCACCCCCAGTTCCGTGGCTATAATGACGTCCTTGGTGTGTGAAAGCCTTGTCCAGGTGTCTTGTTTCCCTGTTACCCGAGGAAAGAAACACCCGGCTCACACTTCTTTCTCCACCCTGGCGGCCACACACTGCACTGCTGTAGTATCTCTATCCAGACTGTTGTTTCTAGTCCCTGAAGTCCACTCTACTTGGAATCCGCTGAGTTATGAATCATGCTGTTCGTGGACGAGTGGAAACAAGTAATGCGCTTCTGGCTCCTTTTTCAGTGGCTGAACATTTCAGTAGTATGCGTGTCGAGTCGAGCCTCCGCTTGGTTGTGAGCAGGTACGTATATTCCATATAATTAGGTCGTGTGCTGTCGGCTGTTATTTATTATTATTATTTTTGATCGCTTTTATATAGCGCTAATCTCCGCTCTTGGGCAGACTCACTGCGCTCGCATGTGATTCTACATGAGTGAATAGCTTTTTATAGCGCGTTTTTTGAACATCCACCGAAGTGGTGTACTTACAGCGCAGGCATGGCTGATGCCGCCTGAAACTGCTGCCGTCTCGGCACGTTCTGTGTACATCATACAACCATGCACCATGTCACTTCACGCAAAGCCACATACGTAAGGTGTATGCGTGTTTAGCTGTAACCTGCCACCCGCGCTTTTGGCAGAATGACCGGGGTCTTTTACGTGCTACTGCGGTAACACGGGGGTGGAACGGATACCGAAATAAATTTGCCCCTCCCCCCTCCACCCCCACCTCCCTCACAGACACACACACACTTCATTGTCCGGCAGCACTACGGAGTGATGTGAATGGGGCTTAATGCCCTCAGATGTCGGGATGACATGTTAGGGACTCAGTTATGGTTGAGATTTATACGGTACACCAGAAGCTGTTGCCTCTTCTCTGCTCGCACCGCCCCTAGCGGCTGCCGTCGGGTTGACCAGTGATTAGGTGTGAGCCCACTGCCCTTGACCAGTCGACCGTGCACACACACCGTTGAACAGGGCGAATAACCGCCGGCCAGTACTTCAAGCCCGGGCCGGGTGATGTATTGTCACAATTGTGACCACGGTGTCATTATTGTGACTACCTGTTTGGGCCGTCGTGGTCCTCGGTAGCTGGCGGTCCGCGGTGCTTGTGCCGGAGATCAGTGCGGGTGGCGGCGGCGTCCAGCGTCCATGGCGAGATTACAGGGGAAGGAGGCAGTCAGAACACAGACTGCGGCCACAGCCGACTGACGGCGGTACGGCGTGTGCGTGGACAGGTTCAGTGGAATAGCGGACCGTGTAGCTTGTCACTATGATGGGAGTAACAGTGTCGACCTCTTTTCCGTGGTAAGTTTCAGTGTTTGTTTTCACAACTGCTTTGTCACTTGCATTCTTAGCCAATCTTTTAAATGTAATGCGGCACAGTGACCCCGCGCCAAGAACACCGCCACTCGGTTTTCGCGTTACATGAACAGCAAGCACCCCCGAATGTTTTCTACACCATCCCTGCACGCGAAAAAGCGAAACGAACAACAACAACAAAAAAGAAACTAAAAACAACAAAAAACAAAACTGTGCTGTCTTCTTTCATGTGTTCACAGAAGCCACATACGGCTTATTGGGGGGGGGGGGGGGGGGGGGGGGTCGGCTGCCTTCGAGTAGCTCGTCCCTGCACTCCGACCCGCAAAGACCGTCAGCCACCGCCAGAAGAATAAACGTCAAGGAGGTGGAGACCGCGCCAACCCGTCCCTAATAAACCGGCTCACGCAAGTGTGCTCTCTGCGAAAGGATCGAGTTTATACTCAAATATCTCTGTAGTGCTATCCACATGGGTGGAGTTTCCCAGTGTTTTTCTTTTTCTTCTTCTCTGTGTTAAAAAAAATAAAAAAAATACGAAACAAGAATGACTGCTAGCATTCTAAAATAAGATCCAAGCACACAAAAGATTAAAAAGAACGTTGTTTATTAGGACAAAACACAGCATGCGAATTTTCGGGGTAATTCCCTTTTTGAGGACAAATCCAAGGTTTGGGGTGATTTTTGACACGATTTCCGTTAAGGTTCTCCGAGAACAATGATGTAGGTGAAATTGTGATCTGAGGGTTATAAATGCACGAAAACAGGCATTATCTGTCGTACCGAAAGCGTCGCCATGACGCTAAAAATCATGTGCACATATGCGCAATACGTCACCCTGCGGAGTCGCTGCAAAATGGCTAGTAGCCACAGGGTAACCGACTTGGAAAAAATTCCTGTTCGAATCTCCAAGGATGAAGCTCCGACGCCACTGTCAGTAGTTGGGCCTTTGTTTATTTCCTCCTTGTTATTTCGTCTTTCTCGAGCCTTTTTAGGTGCGTGGCGTTTCAGTCTTTTTCGTTCTGTTTACTCTAGCTTTCACAACAGGCTAGACCTCATCAGGGAGCCTGCCTTTTATTGGGTGTTTAATTCCCCCCCCCCCCCCAATTTATCCTTTGTTTGTTTCATCATATGTAAAAATGAAAAGGTGTTGTTCGTTTTAGTTCAATAGACTAGCAATTTCGTGGCCTCCTAGGGTTTGGGGTTGGGCTAGTTTCCGGTTCTTGCCATTCGCTGTTTTTTCTCATGACTTGCCCTTTTGTTTCTCGAGTTATATCGTTCATTTACGATGTACGAGTGAGGGGGGTAGTCTCGATGTTTAACGAGACCTCTCATTCTTTCTTTGTTAGCTTGCCTGAATAGGGCAGCCATTTTGTATTTCTCTTGTCGTCTGCATTTGTTTAAATCCCGATGCTTTGCCATCGGTAGTCCTGATTAGCGTTTTGCTTTGTCAGTCTGCTGCTTTTGTTTTTCTTGATGGAAGCCGGGTTAATGAGGGGTTAGTTTAGAGTTAGTTATGGTTAGTTTGGCTTTCCATCTGTTTTTCGTTGGCACAGTTATTTTTGCTCTGTGCTCTTATGATTGTAGTCGTCCACTCCTTTGTTGCAGACAGTAGTCTATTAGACTGTTGTGATTTGGCGTTTTGTTGTTGCTTTTTCTCCACCTTATGCTTGCAGGTAGGCAACCGTTCGGGGTTTTAACGTGGTTTCAGCTGTTTTGTTTCTTTCATTTGGTGTCAGCTGTTTGCTTGCCTGATTAGGGCAGCCATTTTTCGTTTGCCACCAGCATTTGTGGTTTGGTCTGTTCTTTCTTTCTTTGCCACAGGCATTTGTGTACAGTCTCTTTCTTTCACGGCTTTTCTGCCGTAGGCATTCGTGTTAGACTTTTTGTCTTTGCCTTGTTAGCGCTTGTTTCAGGGTATCAGTTTATCTCTCAACGGGTATCATGCTGTGCGCTTGCTGCTCGTCAGCTTCTTCCTTGGAGATTTGAACTGGATTTTTTTCCCAAGTCGGTTACCCTGTGGACAGCCCTACAAATTCCACTTTGAAGCAAACCCCATTGGTATTCCGCCATAAAGTGTACGAAATCGCACTAAGCGAAGTGCTCGCTACACACATGGGCGTGACTGAGGCGCAGCATCAAAGTCAGCTCGTTTGAATTGTACAAATTTGACCCATTTTCGCCTTACAGCGGGTCGATTCCGCGGGAATTCGTGCATAGTTATCTTTGGGTTGCTTGTGAGTTGTTACAGTTTGCTGCAACACAGTAGGCCGGCATGGTTAGAGCTTTTTGTCGACCACACGCATACACAATTAATGAACAATCTAAGATGGCAACCGCACTGACTCCCTAGACTGACGTTACTTCCGAGAAAGTCAACATGACTGATGGAGAACCCGAGACAGCAGTCTCGGCCAGCCTACAGAAAATAAAATCGATTAAAAACCAACATAAAATTTTTTTTCTCCTCCATTTTTTATTTCATTAAATCTCAAACTAGTGACTCTTTTGTCAATCATTTCGATGGTCATTTTGCATATTAAAAAAACCTTGGACTTTTCCTTTAAAACCTTAAACAACAGTCAAATGGTGAAAAATGAGATGCAGAGCCAGGACACCCGTCCGCCTCCGGCCGAGCCACGCTGCTTACATGTCCAGTACCAGTACAGTTCTTTCAGCAACAGAGTAGTTATTATGTTCGTGCGTAGATTTCTGCATGACAGTTTCCTTCTCTACCCAGATGCATTTCCGCTTGAGCTTCCTTATTTGTCCCTATGCACTGGACACGAAAGCAACACAGCTCAACGCAAAACAGACAGGTGTCCCAGCCCCACATACCAGCCACCCTTCATCGTTCAACTGTTTCCCAAGTGTTTGTTGTGGTTGTTTTTTGTGACTTTCTTTTATTCATTATAACGAATATAACACAGTTACAGAACTTGTCAGTACACATGTTCCAGCAATGGATAACAGACATATGCAAATGTACATGCATAGGCTATGCATACATAATATACAAAAAGGTACAGCCATACAAACAGAGTTGGACAAAGTACTTCATAGACAGATACTGGTCTTGCATCACGCACATTGAGTAACTGCCTGTCACAGCATGGGTACTTCATAGACAGATGTTTGTTTGCATGACTGACTGTCACAGCGCGGGGTGCTCCTGCTGTCTTGGACAGTCTGTGGCAACACTGTAGTGGGGGAGGGAGGGGGGAGACGTGCTTGCCCCCCCCCCCCACACCACACAACAGCAACACTGCCTCCCCACCTCCCCAAACACACATATCCAAGATAGATAGGCTGTAGCAGGGTCAGTTTTTCGCAAAACAAACGTATGAATTCTGTTCACCACATGAACAAGTTCAAAATAACTATTCAATAGGACAAAACACAACATGCGAATATTTGGGGTAAGCCCTTGTATCAAGCTACAAAATAACAATTAAACGGTTAAAACGATGAAAAATGAGACGGAGAGCTAATCCACTTATCTGTAGCACCAAACTTCATTTTTATTTCCTTTCTTGAGACTTTGTAATCGAAGTGTGCAAAGCGTTGAAGGTTTAAGATTACCATGAACCAGACGCACTGTCAGTTTCCATCAGATCGCGTTACTTAAAGGACATAATTATTCTCTAGCACACTCCTTAATTTTGAGTGGAAATCATTTGGTCGACCCACACACAGAGCGGGAAAGTACTAGGAACATTTTATTTCCATCTCTCCTGTCACAGAGAAAAGTAGAGAGTAAGTGCACTGGTACAAGTAAACATGGTGCTGAACGTCCACAGAAACCACAAGGCTTATTAGGGACGGGGAAATGGGGAGTGGGTATGGAGGTGGCCGTGAGGGAGATTATATACCTATCGCTACATTGTCACTACCAGAATGACTCCTGCATTAAGATGGGCAGCGATAAGAGCCATTTTAATGTTTCATTAATTGTGAAGGACAAAGTCACGAACAAGACAGTGTCCACAGACCACAATTTTTGAAGAGAAAGGAGAGCCAAAGCAGATTTGTCCCTATGCACTGGAACAAGGTCACACTGGTCCAGAAGTGTTCTTTTCCGTTTGATTGAGTAACTGATTGGTTGGTTGACCGACTGAATGATTGGCTGACTGATCAAAGTGGAAGGCACTCACTCCACCCCGTCTCCTCAGTCGGTGAGAGGACTGTGCAGGTGTCAGCGAGTCAGACGGATTCGATCAAAAGCGGCACTAACTTATGAAGCGTGCAGAATGTAGGTTTTGTCCTGACTAATCTACCATATCAACAACCGGACGGCAGCTAATCGATCGTGTATTGCCATGACTTGCTGATAACAGACACAAGGTGGACACGATCGATAGACATCCTGACCAACAGGACACAGTGACGTTGCTTTCTCCTTCTCTCTCCCGGCTTTAGTTCTGTACAGAAACGAGCAAGGAAACTGTGCTTACACCCAGAACACACTGAGGAAGCAAAAGGCTAATCTCGATCGCTGCCTCTGTTAGAATGCTTCCGGTTGGAAGACAAATATTACAGTGTGCACATAACTTTAAAAAAAAAAAAAAAAACTTAGCACGCGCTATTAGCATAATCACTAAACTGCCCTAGCCGCTTTTGAGACTCATTTGTGTCGTGCCATTATCTAGTTACTCATCAGACAGTAGCTTTCTTCTGTTGGTATTCAGCACCATGACCGAGTGAAACGTCAGAACCTATTCACTGCTCCGTGTCAGTGATATTAAATAATGAATTATGAACACTGTATGACCCAGGCCTGTCTGCATATTGTTTTTTTCACGCATGACTTTCATTACAAGCGCCAGCGTGATGACATTTATCGTTTGAAATAACGTTCATAGTCTATCCTACCTCCAACATTTTCACCCTACTTTGTGTTGTTTAATGAAAATCAGCGTTGTTTTTTGTTGTTGTTTGTTTTGTTTTTTAGCCTTTGGATCTCAGCGACCTCATTTCAGTTCGTGCATCCAACCGGCGCTTTTCTCACTTGATCGTAGCGCAGGAAAAATATTTTTTTATCACTACGTGTAGTAGTCGCCCCGTTGTTGGATATAATACCCCCCCCCACACACACACACACGTGCTTTTCGGACAGGCATCATTTGGTGTCATTTTTATACCTTGTAATGTGAACTTGCTTCGTCACAGTTGCATTGAATCCGTTCGCACGACAGGTGATTTTCTGCTGCTTCGAGTTAGTTTGCTCACGCACCAGTGTGAAATGAAACCCCCGTCATTTGATTTGTGCAGACCGTATTTATTAAAGAAAGGTGGTTTTATATTTTGTACATTTTATTATCTGAAGCATACTTTATTGGCCGAAGCAAGCTTTACTGTTGTCTAAAGCGGACTTATTGTTCCAAGCAGGATTTACTGGACAAAGCAGACTTTACTGATGTCACCAAGCAGACTGTTTTGTTCCGAGCAGATATTATTGTACCAAGCAGACTGTAGTGTGCCAAGCAGACTGTAGTGTACTGAAGTATGCGAAGCAGACTTTACTGTACTGTAGTCTACTTGTACCAAGCAGACTGTAGTGTACTAAGCAGACGATACTATCCCAAGCAGACTGCGTTGACTGCACTGTGCCGATTGTGAATGCGTGCGTACGTGCACGCTTAAAGTACGGAACCTGCAAAGTAGACCCATCCGAAGGACTATACACTGAAACCGTCACCCCAAGGACACAGAAGAGCTCGGAGATCAATGACTCCATTGATCTCCGAGCTCTTCTGTGTCCTTGGGTGGCAGACAGCTACAGCAGACAGAGTTAGGGAGAGGCGGCTGGGAAATGTAATTGATCAGACGGCAAGACAACCGTGTAACAGTTCTGGTGTCAACAACATTGTGCCCACACTGTGCGGGTTTCTGGACGTTGCAACGTTCAGTCCGTCAGCATCCAACTCATGCTGTTGAATAACCGACAACAACACGATCAAATAACACACAGACACAACTTTAACTGCCACGTAGGCCTACTGCCCAGTCACGTGCACCGTGTCTCTGCCCGGATTGCCACGTGATAGGCTTTGACCACTCTCGAGTCTGTACAATTTCACACTCCACTCACTCTGGAAATAAATTTTCTATTAAAGACTCTAAAGACTATTAAAGACTTTTCTAATAAAGACTCTATTTTCAAAATTGAATATATAGAAAAATCAAAGAGGCGGAAGTCGTTTAAAGATGAATAGATATTATTAGCATAGATTTTGTACGGCTGCAGATGTTTTTAGTGCTTAGTTGCATGCGTTGCTGGGCTGCGCCGTTTGTCAGTAGGCCTACGGTCAGTAGGCACAGACAGTCTCAACAATGATCTGAAATTCTGTCAACGCTCTCAGCTAAAATTAGTGTTCCTTGTCTCTTGTTTCTCAACGTGCAGGCAAAACACGTAGACACGCTACATTTCATGGCGAATTTTATGCACTGAGTATGGGCCTAATTTGTTGTAATGCGCATTCAGCTGCACGGTGTAACACGGATGTCACGAAAGACTGAAGATTCTGTTGTCATTTCACACTGAAAGCTGAATCTGTACTACGAGTACGATCATTTAGTGTCCACGTTTAGGTGTAGTAAATAGCTCACGCAATGGGTTTCTTCGTGCTTTACCACGAATACTTCTTGTGTAAGTTTTGTTTCGTAGCCAGCAATCCTTGACACAACTCGTGTTTCTTATTTCTCGGTAAACCACTCTGACCCATAATAAGAAGAATGAATACTTAGAGCGCCTAACCCGCACAGGCCCTAAGCTCTTACACGTTCTTTACATGTACATATTATCAAAATTGAACGCATACAAGACGAACACACACACACACACACACACACACACACACACACACACACACACACACACACACACACACACACACACACAGCCGCATATCAGGGCAATGGGACCCAGTGTGTACACTGTTTATTGACTACTGTAGACCTAGCATCAGAGGTGGTGAGGCATACCTTGTAGACGGAATAATAGTCGTTGCCAATGACTGGCAAAGGCAGCTCTGTTCAACTGCAGCCACCGGACTGTTTTGAAGCAGCTCATCGATTTTTGTGTGTGTGTGTGTCATCGTATTGCCGACGGTTTTAAACTGACACTGGTGTGATTATAACGCAGATTGTTAGAGAGACGAACAAAGACCGGACCAAAAGAAGGAAGATAGGAAGGGAGGAGTGAGGCCGGATGTTCAGGCCAGGACGTGGTGGTGCTGGTGTTGTGGCGGCGGCTGGCGCAGGGGCTGACGCTGCCCTCAGCTGTCGCCTGGCGGCCGTGTGAGAGCAGGTCAGCGTGCAGCCACATGGCGGTGCTGGCCGCTCGTCGTGTCGTCGCCCTGCCCAGCACACCCGCCTGGCGATGCCCGGGTCACGTGGTGCATTGTCACTCTCTCTCCCCGCAGCCAGGGACTAACGGAATTCTGTTGCTGCCGCCGCTGTGTTGCTGTAGCGCCGCCGTGCTGCATGCGGCTGTCGTGTTGCTATCGGGTGCTGGCACTGACAGTAGCAATCACTCACTCGCCATCAGCCAGTGGGTGCTGTGACCAGCGCTCGCTTCCCTCCCTGTCCTCTCTGCGCCCACGTCGGGCACGTCAGATGTGGGCCACCGCGCCAGGCGTTCTGACCACAGTGCTGTCAGCTGGGGACGCCCCTGTCGTCATCTGGCGCCAAGGACTGTCTTTGCCTGCACCGGCCAGCGGGGTGTCCACTCACCTGCCGGACCACTCTGTTGGACGTCGTCAGCTTCTCTGTGGATCCGGGTAGTTGACAGCTTGACTGCAGCCAGTGACGGACAGTGGCCACGCAGTCGCTTCTGTCGGTGAGTACGACACGGAGCGAGGGAAATTAGTTGAACATGTATCTGATACATATATACATCAGCCACAGATATCCGGTGATGGCTGTTCAGACCCAGTGGCAAAGCAGAAAGGCACATGATTATTATACATTGTATGCCACTGGTTGTCATGTTTGTTGCAAGTGCATTTATGTTAGCCTCTTGTAGGCTTAGTGAGTCTAAATTACAATAGGAAAAGAAATTTCTGCGACTTCGCTGGTCGGGATGGTCGTGTTAATTTCTGCGGTGAAATACGATAACTGTCATTTTCCTGAACCGCCCCTGTGGCGATACTGGAGTTTGTGTGCAAGGTATTATCGTGCTCGCTGTTTTAAGTGTTTCATCCTCTTTTTGTGGGTCGTACTGATTTGACTGAGCGTGTTGGCAATCTTGAGCGTAAACTAGTTGTGCTCTTGAAAGACAGTTTTATCTGAGATGGGGTGATAGCTTATTGGAGATAGTGAACAGCATTCATACACCGTCTTTGGTCGGAAACGATTAACAGTTGTAAGGAGTAATAATTAATGGCACAGTCATCAGTTACACCACGACGTTTATGAGGGACACGGGGCTACGTGGCGGAAAGGCGTGGTGTTCATAAGGACAATGCAGCAGGTGCGTGCCGTGAGCGCTGGGGGTGGCTGATGGCTGTAAGTAAAGCTGACTGCCCGGGAAAGGCGCTACTGACGAGTGTGGCTTTGCCCTGCATCACACCCCGGGCTACAACGTCGTGCTGATAGTACAGCAGCGTTGTGTACGCCACAAACGTATTGATCCGAGTGAACAGCTCTGCTCTAGAACTTAAAAGAAGCGCACACCGTTGAAATGGCTTGTAAGTGAAGACAGAGCTTTAGCTGGGTCATTGCACAGCAATAGGCCTCTGCGTGTTGCCGGCATAGCTGAACGGTTGTTTTACCAAAAGAGGGAGGCTTAAACCGAGTATTTCTGACTAGTCTAATCTGTAACTATGAATGTAGTTAGTATGCTGTAGTGTTGCTGCGACAGTTTTTAAGGTTTAGTTTCCCCACTCCTGTGTGTGTGTGTGTGTGTGTGTGTGTGTGTGTGTGTGTGTGTGTGTGTGTGTGTGTGTGTGTGTGTGCAACCTGCACTCTCCGAGCATCGCTTTCCGGCACCTTCCTCCAAACTCTGCCAGATTTAGTTACGCCACTGAAGGGGCACTCTTTATCTCCGCGCAGCTGTCCAACGACGCGGTCAGCGCCCTCCGAAAGGTTCGGGTATTAATATGACTCTAGAAGCAACCTAGCGCCAAAGAACGCACGTAAGACGCATCCACCCGAGTAAAAAAAAAGAGAAGAAAAAAAGAGTTCCGTCTCGATTCAAACGATAGTGGTTTTATTTGTGCTGGTGTAAACTGTTGACAGCTATAAATGACACGCCTTGTTTTATCTGAGTTGTTTGTAAGAAACTTACTACTGTTTGAGCACCAACAAAAAAACTGCTCGTTAGCTGACAGTTTTCAGGACCCTATGTCGTAACTAAATACGGCAGTGCTTGAAGGAAGGATGTCGTAAACCAGTGCTTGGAGTTTGTGCAATCTGCTGTCAACTGGAAGCATCCATACATGACCTCTGTCAGCAACATGTCTGAATTGTTAGAGCCTCTGTTGCGTTCTGACCTGCGAAGAGGCGCGAGGAGTTTGTTATGAATACAACAAAGTTTGTCCGCATCCGACTTTCAGCGCAATAGAAATGTTCATGATGTGCATCCACTCAGTCTTTGAAACTGTACTCTCGTGCCAGGTGAAAGTTGCTGTAGGCGATTCAGGTTTTGTTGCGCTGGTGACAACTTTCAAGCAATGATTAACTCCCTTCTTTTTTGCTCATAGTAGACTGATGAACACAATAAAACTCAGTGTTTGTCCACTCAGACATGAACGTTTTAGGCTGTTGATAAGAGTTAACACAACTGGTCATGGCCGTGTCCACCTAGCCTTCAGACAGTTAGGAAATATAGTAGAACTGGTCTAGTCCGCATACAATTAATCGTTTTAACTGAGAAAAGAAATCTGAAACAAGAATGACTTCTAGCGTTCTAAAACAGGATCCAAACACATAAATGATTCAAAAGTGGTTTAGCTTTCCGTCTCATTTTTTCACCGTTCTTCATCGTTTAACTGTTGTTTAAGTGTCGTTTTGTAGTTTGATGAAGGGGATTACCCCGAGCATTTGCAGGTTGTGTTTTGTCCTAATAAATAGCGTTCTTTTGTACATTTTACTGAAATACAGATTTGGTAAATAAACAAGAGAACAAGAAGACCAAATACTTAGGAAGGAGAAGACGAAGAGGCCTGGGAGGAGGTGGAAGAAGATTATAATTACCAGAACGTAATGGCTCCTGCCTGCTGCATATGGTTTTGTTTCAGTAGTTCTTAATGACTGTCAACAAAGAACGGTTCGGGGGTTGCGTGTGTGTGTGTGTGTGTGTGTGTGTGTGTGTGTGTGTGCGCGCGCGCGCACCTGCGGGAGTCAAGGAATCTGCTGCCACAGAACACATTCTTCCGCAGTGCCCCGCCCAGCTAAGTTTTCTGTTTGCCAGTAAACTGCTACCACAGAAACGCACACCTTGCATTTGCTGCCTTTTTTTTTTTTTTTTTTTTAAAGCGGATGGAAGGGTTGTCCCAGGGGTCATGGTGTTTAACGTGAGCGTGACAAAATGAGGCCTTCGTAGAGCGTTAGAGAAAGGATGACTTTAGTGTAGCATGCAAACTAGATTGTCTGGAACATTTTTTGGGCAATCATTTCTGCGGCTGATTGTTTTGAAACCCAAATTCGGACTTCAAAGCATGTTAACAGGATATGAATAAGATGGTGTGAAGAACAGGTTGTTTGATACAGTTTTGAAGATAAGAATTTTTTGAGGCTTTGTGTCTTCCTTCCTTCCTTTCTTTGTTTTAGTTTTTGTTGTTTGGGGGAGTCACGAGAACATAATCAGTTGTTCCGAATTTAAGTCCTCAACCGTTCGTTTTGGCTTTGGAAATGGCTGCTTTAAGCTTTAATTTGTTCGTCTTTTTTGACGTGAGATCGGATGCTGCTTTCAATTAGGTTTTGAGGATATGTGTTAATCCAAGGCCACCTTCTCCTCTTCCGCAATTCCCTGGATGCTTTGATGAGTCAGAGTCGTTAGAGACTCTTTGCCGTGGGGAGGAAGGAAAAATGGCTCTCTTGCACGATATCCCTTTCCCATAATGCCTTGGCTGCAGGACGCGTGATTGATGGAGTTGTTGTGTCTCTCTTCTCTCTCTCTCTCTTTTTAAAGCCTTCTGTTCAGTTCGTTTTCTGTGGTGAGCAGCACAGTCTTTCCAGTTCGAAAGTCGTATGTGTTATTGTATTAGAATTTACGATTTTAATCTCTGCTCTGGAATTGGTTTAGGGCACTGCATTGCTTTCATACTTCCCTCTGCTTTTACTGTTTGGGAGGATCCGTAATAAAACTTTGCTTCATCATGTGAAGCATTTTAAACGTCATTCTCCTCTTGGCCCTTGCTTATAACTGCTGGAAATGCGTCGTGAGACTGGGCCAGTGGTGTTGTTCATCCTGCGTTGCTTCTGCTGCAGGATCAGTGCTACCAGCCAGATGTTGACATGGAGATCACTGAAGCTACAGACTGTGCCGCTGTGCATGTTGGCCCACACCAGTAGCTGACACCAACAACCCAGGACAAGACAGGGTGGCCTAGTTCATGGGAAAGGCTGAAGCACGAAGCAAGGTTATTATATCTACACAGGGCCTTAAGCCCGTTCTTAATTGGGCGAATGTTTCTTCGCGAACCTAGTTGGAAGTATTCGGCGAAGCTAGTTGGTTCTTAACTGGGCCAACGTTTCTTCGCGAACCTAGTTGGAAGTATTCGTCCAAGCTATATTCGGGGTCCAAAAACCTTCGCTCAACATGTTCTGGGAACATTCGCCGTATTGGACGATCATTGCCTCTGATTGGCTGAGATTGCCTCTGATTGCCTCTGATTGGCTCTCCTGTGAATGAAGAAAAAACTAAAATAAAAATGGATGACGGTGTCGCTAGGTTTTTCACTCGCTTCGGAGGAAATTTGTTTATTTGTGGACTTGTGGAAGGCGCAGCCTTGTCTCGGAGACCCAGAATGAGATAGTAGTTAGTTGAATTACCCTGTGAGGGATGATTAATGTATATTGACTTGACCTGACTTGATTTTAGCCTACATTTTCGATCATGCTGTCTGCTGCGCGTCTGCCGCAAGTTCGGGCCGAAGCTTGCATCTCATTTCAAGCCAGTTGAGAATGAAGTAAAGTTTGGACTGTCCGAACCATATTCGGCGAACTAAATGTTCAATTAAGAAACGAATCATAGTTCGTCGAAGTGTCCGAAGTATGTTCGGGCGAACAAACATTCGCCCAGTTAAGAACGGGCTTTACATTTAAACGGCCATGGCTCAGCACCTGAGTGCAGCTGGATTTCAAGCCGCGCTACGTGATAAGGACATGCCGGGGTTGATGATAGTGGTGTTGGGGGGGGGGGGGGGGGTTGAGGTGAGGGGGGATCCCAGGATAAACAACACTGTGGCTCTGGTGTCAGGTTTCAGCAACACCGAATGAAAATTCTCGGGGTTCTAATTGGTTGGACTGAAATTTCACCAAGGTGACTGGCGTCGCAGACTTGAAGGACAAACTTAATAGGCTGTTGCTATTTGTTGGAGTATTCTCTCTGTTGCCAAAAGCTATGTGATTTCCTCACCCATGTTTAAGGAGTCCCTTTAGATTTCAGTGGTTGTCTGGCTTTAAAGTGAAAATAATCAGTTCCGATGCTTCATGTAAATCCTAAACGTTTACAAAGTTGAATTCGGCAGAAGAAGTTTTTCGTGGTCCGTATGCACGGAAACACGCCCACTAGTTATTTTTAGGGTTGCCTTTGAAAGCTAACGCAATGAACGTATGGACAACCATGCATGACTCGACGTAGACTGAAAAGGCGAGCCACGTCTGGACCGGGACTGTAAGAATGACGAAAGCAGCCGTCGGTCTGGTTCGACTGCTATGGAGTGCGCCAACTGGTCCCTAGCCTTGAGTAACACAGGCCGAGTTGGATCAAGAGACTGTCAGCTGCTCCGGCACCCCCCTCCTCCCCCTGCCTCTTCAGAACAGGAAGTGACCCACTCGGGGGGTTGGCTACAGGACTGGCGGGTGAAGGACGCGGGTAATGGGGTGTGACAAGACGCCCAGCACAAAGACCAGTTAGTTATTTCCTTAGTTCCTGGATATAACGTCCCGTCAACCGCGTAGGATCAGCTGACAGTCTGATCGAAAACTGAATCTGTGTTACTCAAAGGGGACAAAATGTCGCACTACGGGAAGTAAACAGTGGGTGCACACTCCACAAAGGCAAAATCGAATGTCGGAACTGACGGCCATGCATTTGCAGGCAATACGCACATTAGTTTCGATGTTAGCACCGTTAAACTGTGTCCGGCTTACATACAGCGATGGGAGAGCATGCTCTCAAGAGTCAGTGGTGGTTAGCACCCACACGTGGTGCCCACTGACACAGGGGATCGTTAGTTAAGTAGGGGTGACTAGCAACCACACTGTCGCGGGAGAGTTATAGTCTAGTCAGGGGTGACTGGTGTCCAAGCAGGGATGCCAGTCAAGTCTGGGGTGATTGGTGTTCACACAGCAGATTCTTAGTCTTGTCAAGTCAGGAGTGACTGGGATCCGCGCAGGTGTCAGGCAAACAAGTCAGGGGTGACTCATTTTCACCTTCCTTATGAATCACGCACACACGGGAACACCTACGCGAAGTACTGGGCCCGGTGTAGTGTCATATTCCCTGTAATGGTGCATGCAGGTTACGATGTCAGTTCGTGGCCCTCAAAAGCACTGTGGCGGCAACACACGCCTAAGAAGGGAGAAGTGGTTTTCATGTTTAGGGTGCGCCATTTTCACAGTGTGCACAGTATTGCCACAGTTACCAGATTCCGGCTTCA
Source organism: Alviniconcha strummeri (assembly GCA_963584105.1). Lineage (NCBI taxonomy): Eukaryota > Metazoa > Mollusca > Gastropoda > Provannidae > Alviniconcha > Alviniconcha strummeri. The sequence continues at coordinate 5,491,545 of OY757545.1, read as the reverse complement.
TCTCCTGCTGCCCCGGAACGGCCCGGCCACGACAAGTGCTGCTTGGTGCAGCCGCGGGTGTGCCCACACGAAGCGAACGTTTCCTGGGTGTTCGATTCCCGCTAGGACCAAGCAAAGATTATAAATGTATTTAATCTTTGGATCAAGGTAGCTTTGTAGCACGGTGGCATCAAGTTTTCGCAAAACTATAACATTATCGCCAGTTTTGACATTACGTTTGTGCAAAGACACTCGCCACGATTCCACAAATAAATTGCTGCATTACCTCTACCCGTCTAAAAGATTCTTAGTATTATTTGTGCCGGGACAGGATAATTACCACGGGACATACTCGCAACAGTAAAGACACCCCTTGACCGATTTCCTCTACAACATCTGCATACAAAAATAACACACACACACACACACACACACACACACACACACACACACACACACACACACACACACACACACACACACACACACACACACTCACTCACTCACTCACTCACACATACACACACCATTTCTTCTCTTCGCAGAGAGTGACAAAGCACAGACAATGTCAATGGAAGCCGATACCGTTGTGAAAGGACAAACAAAAACCTGTTGTCCACTCCCACACCATATCCTGCCACTTTAGCTGGATGTACATTTGGATGTGATATGAATTCGATAAATGTCCAATACGACAATCTGAAACAAGATTTCATCATTTTTCATCGTTTTTTTTTTTGCCGTTTAACTGTTGTTTAAGTGTCGTTTTGTAGCTTGAGAAAGGGGATTACCCCGAATATTTGCAAATTGTTTTTGTCCTAATAAATACGCTTTCTTTTCAACCTTTTATGTGTTTGGATCTTGTGTCCAGTAGGGTTTTGGGTGCACGCTGAATTGAGAACATGTCCGGTCCGCAACCCCAAACAACAAACTAGCAACATCAAACAAACCACTCACCAACCACCCCTCCCCCCCTCCCATACACATACAGAAAAGAGACACCAACAAACAAATAACCTACACAAATAAGCAAACAAGTAGTATCTGTTGCCTTCAGCCAAGAAGCTGAGGCCTTTGATGTTTCGTACGGGTATCACACATAATTGCGGAACTCTACATGGGCATTTTGCGGTGAAGTTGCGCAAACGTGTACATTCGCGAAAACGTATTGCTGCCGGTTTTACCTAGTCTATTCATCTGAACTGAGCGATGGTCGGCAATTGTTATGCAAGTTCTTACAGGTTGTCAGGGTGCGTGGTTTGCGCGAACAGTAGCGGTAATGAAAGCGGGCGTGGTTTTACGGAGAATGGCGCTAATAATTGATAAGTCTCTTGGTGTCAGTCACGAACAACGGCGCACTGATTGACAGGGAGATTCACGAACAGTAGCTTTATTGAAACTGGCTTTCAAATCGTAACTCTGTAGTGGTGTCTTTTTGTTTCCAAATTGCAAAAACTGTGCTACAAAATTGGACGTGTGATGTGCTTTGCTTCTGCTTTGGGGAGTTTAGGGACAAACAGCGAGCGCGAAAGTTTAGCTGAAGAATGCGCAGGTACTTGTACCCTGTCTCTGCCTGCTTCCCTCTTCCTCCTCCTTTCTCCCATTCCTCTCCTCTGACTCTGTCGCCTCTCTCACTCTTTTTTCTTTTACAATTTTTTTTTCTTGATGGCACCAGTCCAAAAGAACAAAAACAAAACAAAAAACAAAGGTGAGCTGTACAATGATACACGCAGGCATTTAAAAATGAAACCAAATCGGCTTAAGGAAGTAGGTAGATCCCAGCCTGCCTGTCAGCAGGTGTTCGTGTACAGCGTGTCATTATAGCTGACCACCTGCGTCTGGCAGCGATGGTTTGCGGCCATCACCTGCGACTGGCCTCCTCCACACAGGCCCCTCCTGTCCGGGGCCGTCACGTCAGTGTGGCCAGTGTCGGGGTCAGCTTTAGGCTTGGTGTCAGCCAGCCTGTTAACACAGAGTTCAGGAGCTATGTGAAAGTCGAGGTGGCCGTCCTGGGCTCCCGTTCCTAATAAGCCAACGGTTTTTGTTGACGTAAAGCAACACTCAACCAACCAGCCTGTTAACAATACATTGCATCAAAGTGCGATACTCTACAGCATAATGCAAGGCAGTACAGCACAAAAGAACACAATGTGGCAGTATCCACATTTAACCCTGTCAGTTCCGTATACTCAAACGCTATATACACCTGTACAACACGGAATGGATTAATTTTATAAATTATGGCATTGATTATTTGAATAGGTCGTCGTTGTATGTATGTACCCTCCTCCCCCGCCTCCTTTCCACCCGCACCCACAAGCATGGTGAACTGACGGGGTTAACATAACGTGGATAATGCCAGCTACACACTGTCGCTACCACTGTGCCATCCGTCGTCCGTCGCGTGGACCATCCACAATGGGGAGGCGGCAAATGGGTGAACTGCAATGGACACCCGTCATCAGAGGCGAGCCGATTTCACAGGATTTACGATCCGAGTACCGCCCAGTGCAGGCAGCAGTGGGGAAGGCGGCCAGAGGACGTACCTCGCCGCGCCCATCAGCCCTGGGATGCACATGCAGGGTAAACATGGCTATAGAGATGATTGCGTGTTTGCCGATGCCCCATGTACATCATCACAGGGCAGCGGTATTTACGGTAGTTTGTTCTGATTGCCATCAAAACTCGGGCCCGCGGCTTTCCTTGGGCAGTTGTGAGGGGTCCGGGAGTCCCTGGCAGCCCCTGTGACTGCAGAGATGATGGAGGGAAGCGTTTTGTCTGATTGCCTGCGCTTCCCTGCCTTCTTTACGGCAGTCCCAGTCACGGAGCGGCCGTTACATCGGCTCCAGCCTGCTGGCCGCGCCCACAAAATTGCCGCCCTTTCTAGCATTCTCTCCCCTTAAATCAATACCTTTCCACCCCTTTGTGAACGGGAGAAAAACTTGCCCTTCCCAGATTTGAGATCCCTTCACGTTTGTCAATAGGAATCGACCATCTCGCGGAGTTTTCATTTCTCTGCTGACTGCGCTGGAATGAAAGAGTTGTCAGGATCACTGATTTGCTGATTGGGAAGGGAGAGAAGTGACAAAAAAACCTGCCGTGACCTTTTCCTTTCTTCATCTGTAACCACGCACGTCTCCCTGTCGCGAGAGAAGCTGCATTCCCATTGCTCAACCATGTGCATCGATTCGCTGAGGATCCTGATGCATCTTTCTTCTTCTTCCCCCTCGGACTAATGTGGGACTCTCTGTAGTCGGGGCAAAAACAAGAACAAAAGCACAATGAGTGGTTCGCAAAATCCCTACATACATGAATAAATTCCATAAAAATTAAAAATAAAAAGTGAAAAAATGCTTGTTCAGTTTTCAGGTCTTCTAGCCGGTGGGAACAGAAAATGTTACAGGATCCTCGCTGTTGATCGAGCGCAGCCATAAGCAGGGTTAATAAAGTCTTTAGAGCATTAAGTATCATTGTAGCCCTACGTGTGAACACGCAGATATAATTCTTCGGTGTTGTATTCTACTGACTGTGCCATCTTTAAATAGTGTGAATGGTATTATTATTCCATTGACTGTGGCATCGTTAAATAGTGTGAATGGTATTATTATTCCATTGACTGTGTCATCTTTAAACCGACAACATCAAAACATGTTTTGACCAACGGGTCAAAAGGTAAGGTCTAGACTTCAGTTAAACAGTTTGTTTTCAAATGCATCGTTAATTTTACATCGAATTTATTAGATGGATCTGTCAGTGAAGAATCGGTTTATTAATATTGGTCAGTAATTCTTTTTTCAGACTAGCGTGCAGATGTATGTCGCACCAGTGTCATGTTCGAAGATTGTGTCCCATCTTGAACAAAACTTGATTTTGTCGTACACTACACAGCTGTGTTGTCGGATGTCCGTGGACTGGGGATTACATGGATGTACCATTCGGGCAAATGCTCTTTGAGAGACAGGGCATCGTAGATTTTACCTACCAGCTTTGCTTACATGCCTGGTGGGAATTATCGTAGTCAATTCTGCTCTTTGTGTTGCGTCCCTTGCCATGCGTGTGACGTCAGTGGAAAGCTGTTACACCTCTTGGGTGTGTTTAGCTTGCAGAAATGTTGCAGGCCTTGTTTTGTTCCAGATTCCGATAGTTCCATCTAGGGCCATTTGTCCTGGATCCAGCATAGTTCAGATGTAAGGATGACAGCTGGGAAGCCACAATCCAGCGGCGGTATCTGTCACGCTTTGCCATGAGGCGATCTGCAGCTATGGGAACACTGCATGGCAGTCAGGCCAACACCACCCCCGTCTCCACTTCGCTATAAATCAATAAGACATTAATATGTTTTAACAAAGTGCAAAAATCTGAGCTTCTATCTGTTCGACAAAACATATTTTTAGGCAGTAAGTCCATTAACTAGTATAGTTACCCCTGCAGTGTACCGATCTGACTGCATCTTTACCTACCTTTCCTCGAAGTCTCCTTTCATTTCTAATCGTAGCTAACCCCCTCCCCCTCCGACCCAGTTTGAAAATATGCAGCTTCGATGTTGCGCCGAAGCCGTTTTCCACATTAATTTAAATAGTCGATATTACAATATATATCCCAGGAAGCCCGGAAGGAATAGTATGGCTGTTTTGTGTGCGTACAGTTCATTCTGTTCCTGGCGGGCCGCAATGATGGAGCGGCGGACAAAGCGGCGGGAAAGGTCTCCATGTTTCCTTGTCTCCCTGCGTGGGAAGGACGCGGCCCTGGCTCCAGGCTGCTTCAAGAACGACATCCGGGGCCTGTCTCCCAATCCATCAAACCGCCAATAGAATGCGAGGGACAGCGCGCTCGACTTTCGCTGGCGTCTGTAGGAAATAAAAAGCCTATGGCTTCCAGCCGCGTGTTTGTTCTTGTCGCCCGGGCCGGCTGT
>OY757545.1:5434154-5481654 GCA_963584105.1 Alviniconcha strummeri | reverse complement strand
CCGGGGACACAATCAGTGGGCCGCTGATGCACTACACTGCTGTCACGCCAGCGGGGACTGATCCTGCAGGGTCTGCCCTACGCTGCCAGACTAGCACAGAGACTTGGAGCGAACCGCGCTAGGGAGTCGGCGGGTCCTGCAGAAGCTTAAGAGCTGAGCTGTTGATAGGCTTGCGTCATGCCCAATTCCAACTCCTCCTTCACCCGTCCAGCTTCCAGCGTGATGGGCTGGCCCCTCTGGGCGGGATGACCCAAAGTGGCTTGTGTGCATTGCGATGACCTGAAGCAAGATTTCCGAGAGACTTCGGCAAAGCCTCACATGGTCACTGTCCTTTTCTTGCCTTTGTGAAAGTCAAGTGAATATTTTGGCCTCGATATTTTAAAGTGACCCTGAAATTTACAAGCCCACCCGATTTCCGACTTTGGATGTGAAGTTCGGAGTTAATTTCGCTGGTTGCGATTCTTCCGAGAGCAAATCCCTACTGATGAGGACACTGCAGACTTGGAGCGAAGAGGTCAGACAGTCGATCACACTCCTTACCGCTTTTTCTCCATGTCCGTTGTTGTTATAGATAAAACTACCAATAACGAACGTACCCGCAAAAGGTCCTGGGAGCCTTGCTAGCAATGACGTTTCGTGTGATTCACTTTGGTAGCAATGACGTTTCGTGTGATTCACTTTGGTAGCAATGACGTTTCGTGTGATTCACTTTGGTAGAAATGACGTTTCAGGTGATTCAGTTTGATAACAGTGACGTTTCGGGTGATTCAGTTTGGTACCAATGACGTTTACAGTGATTCAGTTCAGTAACAATGACATTTCGGGTGATTCAGTTTAGTAACAATGGCGTTTCCAGTGATTCAGTTTAGTAACAATGACGTTTCGGGTGATTTAGTTTGGTAACAATGACGTTTTAGGTGATTCAGTTTAGTAACAATGACGTTTCGGGTGATTTAGTTTGGTAACAGTGACGTTTTAGGTGATTCAGTTTAGTAACAATGACGTTTTAGGTGAATCAGTTTGTTAACATTACTGTTGTACAGTTGACCACCACAACTCCCCCCACCCCCCCACCTCCCTTCTCCATGTAAACACTGACTCACGTGACAGCATGAATAATGATTCTGGCTGCTAAACAACTGCTGGAAGAATAAGAAGAAATGCAGACCAAGAGCAGCGGCAACAGCATGACCAAATGGTGCATTGCTGGGAAGCGGCGGTGTTTCAGGCCACTGTGCTGCACGCAGCAGGACCTTTGAGGCCACTGTCACCGTCATCTGCATGCCTCGTTCCCACACCATTACCGCTGCTGGTGGCGCTTTGGCATTTCCACCGGACTTCCTTTTCCATCCTCTCCACTTCGGCTGGTTTCTTGGCAGTTGCTATAATCTATATAATTCATTTGGGGTGTGCCGTGTGTGTGTGTGTGTGTGTGTGTGTGTGTGTGTGTGTGTGTGTGTGTGTGTGTGTGTGTGTGTGTGTGTGTGTGTACAAAATCCCTCAACGCACACATCGGTCGGAGAAAATGGCAAGTATTTGCCTTTTATTAAATTACTTTGTACGTTTTCTAGCACTACGACACACGGACCGTGTGGTCCAAAATCAATGAACTACGATGGTTTATCTTACGGATTTTTTGAATGATTAGAAAGTAACAAATTTCTGAGACTTTGAACAGCTAAACCATCAACCAGTTTATGCGCAAACACTGCCCCCCCACACCCCCCCCCACTCCCCCTTTGTTTCTACCTATCTTTTTTTCTCTCCAGCCTGTCGCTGTTCTGTCTCCATAATTTCCGTTCCCCTTTTTGTTCCCTTCTCTTTGGTTTAAACAAGAATTTATTTAAGACAAAATAAAGATACAACTCTTTGTATGTGTTTTCATGATCTTTGTTTTGGGTTTTGTAGGGCTTCCTTGCTCTCCTCTCTCTCTCTGTCTCTCTCAAAAGTTGAGGTCGCCGTCCTGGGCTGTCCGTCCTAACGAGCCTTATGGTTTCCGTGGAAGTAAAGCAATATTGAACCATGCTTACGCATTGGCCTCAGCTTGTCCCTAATATGTCGACCGACATCCGAGGACAACAGCAGCATCTCTCCGTCTCTCTCTCCCTCTCTCTCTGTATCCCTCTGTTTCCTTTCATTTACACCATTCTTTCATCAGCGCGATTATTTTGCCTAAACTAAGAGCTCTCCTTCGGCTCCTCTGCTCGGCGTACCCCTATCGATTTGTGGGCCCAGCTGACCACGCTACCAGTGTGTGTGAGAGGAGGAAGGAGAGGGTGGCTGGAGCTCAGTGTATAATCAGAGCAGTTGATCCTCTCTTCATCTTGTCCCATTGGTCTGAGCCCTGGCCTCCCCGCTGCGGCCCCCTGACGCCCCCCTGCCCCATAAAGCAGAACGAGATTGCGGTGGAAAATTGCCCATCATCTGAAGGAGACCCTAGCGCGCCCAAGGAGGCTGTAGGGGCGCGCAGAGATGAGCTTCCAATGGCTGGTTGGGGAGGGCGAGACCAGGCGAAGGGGTTGGGAGCGGCTGGCCGTGGAGAAAACTGGGCGGGGGTGGGGGTGGGGAGGTGATTGGTATGGCTGTCCATGGAGAGAAAACTGAGGGTTGGGGGTTGGGGTGGGGGGGGGGGGGAGCTTATGGGTTTGGATGGGGCTGTTAGTCGATCTGTGCTGCTATTCATAGTTACATTGTTACATCAGTCTCAATGAAGCCTCTTCGCCCAATGGTGGTGGTGTCCAAACTGGTGGTGATGATGACGGCGTGGCGGGGATAGTTTTGATGTGATTGATTGAGCGCTTTTGTGTGAGGGGTGTTACTGTTTGTCAGTGTGTGTGTGTGCGTGTGTGTGTGTGCGCGAGCGTAGCGTAGCGTAGGTGCGTGCGTGCATGCGTGTCTCCCGTGTCTTTGTGTGGGTTTGTTTTGTTTTTGGTGTGTGTGTGTGAGAAGGGGGGGATTTTTGTTTTGTTTTCGCGCGCGCATGATGATCGTACCAAACGACCGACACAGACGTCCGTCTTAATGCCTCTTGTAATGCATTCTGGCTGCTGTGGGCTTTCATCTGAGTGAAACCTACTGGGTCTGAGACTAAAGCAACAACGGCCACTGTGTTGCGAAACGGCCAGAACGGCCGTGCCGAGGGGAGCAGCGGTAGCTAGCATGCAGTGGGTGGTCAGACAGACGGCTGGGCGCTGGGCCCTGGAGACTTCCGGCCGGTGGCCTGCCGCCCGCTCCAGCTCTGTCGCCCATCGATCAGGCACACAAAAATGAAGTTCATGCATATTTTCCAGAGAAATTCCCCACAGAGTGTAAAGTAATTTTGCGGCATTCTCTGAAAACAGCGGGATGGATGGAGGGCGTCAAGATGGCGTGGGGCAGGACGGGACCGAGTCGGGCAGATGGCTTTGATGGTGATCTTGGACTAGTCTCCTTTTTATAGACCGGTGTCTGGCTGCGTTCACTAGGGACAGCTTCTTCTTCCTCCTCGATGAATTCAAACGTTCTTAAGCAACCGATTCCGGTCTGAGATAGTCTTTGTTCTGAGCCCGATAAAGGAAGTTGGACAGCGAGTGGCGAGCCTTCCAGCGCATCGTGCCTGTGTGGAGAGACGGAGGGAGGTGAGAGGCGGCAGTGGCGAGCTGCTGTGTATGCAGGACAAGACAGGGGCCAGACAGCACTTGGCCCTTCCCGAGCCCCGCTCAGCGCCGGCTTTCCGGCGGGGCCGCTTAATGGCTACTTGCTATGCAAGAGATGCAGCTCTGATCGGCAGCACGCTCTTTTATTAACTTTGACTTTCCTTACCGGGAGTACGCCACTATGGCTTGCTTCTAGAGTCAAATGGCGATTTCTTCTCAGTTTGTTTCAAAGGAACCATAGCCGTTTCAAAACATATTCTGGTTTGAAGAGATCGAAATAAAGTGGATAGGGTTCGACGATGTCGTTTAATGGGTTTACAGAAATGACGTATATAAAATTCGAGTTGTACTTTGATAATTGAAGTACTTTACTGACTTGATACAAGTGTTTATTTTACACCGATAGTAATAGCAACCACTGGGGTCGGTCGGCTATATTCCCACAGCTCTGTTCCCGCAGCTGTATGGATGGTCACACAGTCGACTGCTTCCCACAGACTGTCATTTGTGGGACTAGGGTTAGTCACGTTGGACAGCTGTGGGGATGCGGAGCTGTGGGGAACCTCTCGGAGCCCACTATCCCTATATCATGTTTATGGGAATATACCCCTCTCCGACTTTCTGTACACGTACGCAGTTTTTCTCTCCCCCCCCCCCCCCCCCACGCCCAGCCCAAGTAACTTGCAGTTTCATCGCGAACTGAGCAGCATGGTAAGCATCTTTCGTGCCGGTCCACTGTTTTCTCTCGGTACCGTGCAGCTTCATCGTTTTGCATTTTTATCATTACAGATTCAGCATGGCCGCCAACTGTCGTCGTTGCAGCCGGTTTATCAGCGGCCTGTATACATTTCAGAGCCCAACTGACGGGACATGTTGCAGAGAAAGGCCTTATCTGTGGCTGGCTGGGTGTCGGAGGTGTCGAGGGAGGACGCGGCTGCGAAAAGTGGCCGTCAGCGTTTAGAGCGACCGGTATCACGTGCATCTGCCCTCTCTGCCTGTTGTCGTGCACGGCAGCGTCGTCCGTCCTCTGTCTCTGGCCCCGCCCTGACCGGACTGCGATACGCCTGTCTTCAAACCGCCTCTTGCAGAGGACTTCCTGGGGCCCTCGGCGGAGTGTGTGGGGACTGTTTGCAACGTACAGGTACCCTCTTGTACAGTGTATAGTCAATTGTAATGCTTGCGGAGGACACTTTGAGGCGTACCCCATTGACGAAGTTTGAAATCGGTGTCAGTGCCCTACGGAGGACTGTGGTGCACTCCTTGCATAAGTGTCAGCTGGGTGTAGCGCCAGCGGCTACGGCGTGCTGTGGCAGGGAATGCGGAATGTGCAGATAATGACAGTCCCTGGCGGGGCGGCGCGTGACAGCGGCGTCTGATTGAAGGGCCGTCAGCAGTACGGTGCCTTGGGCCAGCTCGCCGCTGGAGCCGCCGGCTGGTGTTCAGATTTCACTTTGTAAGCTCCTTGTCCGGCTTGCTCTCGCTTTCGTGGCCTGCTTAAAGATGCTGGGGGTGTGAATAAGGCATTTAACTTGGCATGAAGCCTATATCTGGATCTGGATTTGTACATTTGAGGGACCATTTCTGGCCATTTTTGCAATGGAGCTGGGAGAGCACAATGCAAATATAAAAATTTTACTTAAAAGGAATAGTCTGTGCAATTTTATTTTACAGTCCCTATTTTAAGTATTAAAAAACTGGCTAAAACACATTTCTGCTCTGACTGCCTATGTGTGGTGGGCAGCCCCTTGTAGTGCTCTGCCCACTGCTGATGAAAATGCAGTGACAGAGTCTGCTGTGACTACAGTATTTTCTAGCTTGTTCCAGTCAGCCACAGTTCTTAGGAAGAATGAGTTTCTGTACTGCTCAGTCTTGCTGTCTGGAATCTTCAAGCCACAAGAGTTTCGAATTTCTTGTGTGGAGATGGTGTTGTCATAACTGCAATCCTTAAAGGTGGTCGGACGTATTCTTCCTCGATTTCACATATATATCTTTGGCGTGAAGTGACCGCTTGATGACGGACATTTTTAACAGCAGGGAACAGCGCTATACAAAGGTTATCTATTATTATTACATTTTTACAGCTGCTTACTTAACTACAAAACTGAGGTAGCCCATGCAAGCTGGGCACACTACCAATTATTTGACCAAAAAAAAAAGAGAGAAAAAAAGACAACAACAAAAAAAGACAGCACGACACGCAGAATTATTATACATGTGTGTATATTCTGACAGTAAACATGATGCATTCATTAAAAAATCTTTACAGAGAGAGATAATATGTTACGCTAATAAAGTAAACTGAGTGGTAATAACAGATTCAGTTGAGTAAGAATCATTATTTGTAAAACAATCAGAGCACAGCATTTTAATCAGTAAACTTTGCTGTCTTGCCATTGCATTGGCGCCAGTCACTGCCATCTAACGCTTGCGCTGAAAACGGTGTTTGTTTCATCTAACGCCGTTTCATGCCAGTCACGTTATCTAACGCTTGCGCTGAAAACGATCTTCACCGCTCGCCACAGAAGACGGCTACTGGTTTCATGGTCTGTTAAGTGTCGCGGAAATTGGGATTCGTGAACCTTTTTTTCCTCGTTTCTTTGTTGACTAGCTCAGTTGAGATATTTTGACTGGGACAGTCTTGTCGCCGCTGTACCAGTGGCCTTGGTTTCGTGTGTACCCACCGGAGTCTACAACAGCTGCCGGACATCAAGAAAAGAAGAAAAAAAAGAAGACCCCCCCCCCCCCACACACACACACACCATCCGAAAAACACACACAACGTGACAACAACAACAACCCATCTTCCAAGATAATCGCTTTTTCACACTGTAGGCTGGACTCGATGCTGTGTTGTAGCTGTGAAATATGGCAACCGCAGCAATTTATGTCATAAAGTATACTGTATAGAATAAAGAGTGATTCGTGAAACAAGTATAATATGACTGAAGTGTTGAAAGCATAGTCGGTGAACGAAATTATTTTTCCTTTTCGTTAATTGTGTGCAAATACTTAGGTGACATGTGAATGGAATTGCTGCGGTCATAATTCTCATGACTGGGACACGTATGAATGTCGATCGGTTCCTGTGCTTCCCTGCTGTTCACCACTGTATGGAATCAGTGCACTGCCAAATACACTTGACACACTGTCCTGCGTGTAACAGCCCATTATTTTCATCTGTTGAGCACACTGATATGAATCAGCGACGGATTTAGAACAACGGTTTGACTAAAGTGCCGTCTGTTCTCACTTTGCATATTTATACGAGTTCATATTGTCCAAATAATAATCCAACGAATTTTCCTTCGACCTGTATTTGCATTTTTGGACTGAATTCTTTCTTCTGATTTAATTCGCCGCGTGTGTCCTTGATTCAGGTAGGGCGATGTGTACGGAAGGCTACATGTATGATTTGGCAGCCACAAGCCTGTGACGAAGCGAGGCATACATACGTGGATTGAAGTCAGTACATAACATGGATGTAGGCAACTCGTCAGTGTTCGCAGGACAGGTTCTCTGCTTGTGATTCGCCCAGGTGATATAGCTGTCTTGGTTGACTGGGCGTTAAACCCAGTTATCATCTATGTCTGACACGCTGCTTTGACTGAATGTGTGTGTGTGTGTGTGTGTGTGTGTGTGTGTGTGTGTGTGTGTGTGTGTGTGTGTGTGTGTGTGAGAGAGAGAGAGAGAGAGAGAGAGAGAGAGAGAGAGAGAGAGAGTGTGTGTGTGTGTGTGTGTGTGTGTGTGTGTGTGTGTGTGTGTGTAAATTTGCACACTCACTGATCGTGTGTGTTTGAGGAGAGAAATTGGGGTAGCGCAGAGAGAGAGAGAGAGAGAGAGAGAGAGAGAGAGAGAGAGAGAGAGAGAGAGAGAGAGAGAGAGAGAGAGAGAGAGAGAGGCGGTATCTGTATAGATCTCGTATCTGTATGTGGGCCTTTATATATATATAAAGTGGGAGACACTGAGCAAACGTATGGTAGGGCCCGATGTGTTCAGTTCTGCAACACTGGCCACGCACGTTCCCATGGCCACAGTGACTATAGACAGGAATTTCGTGTCATCAAATTAAAGCTATCTCGACAATTGTGAGCCGTGGGGCCGTGACCGCATTTAGAACCCAGGAATACACACAACTGTATGCTGGGCTGTTTTGTGTAGATACTGTTCCTTGAGGACGGGGCCGGGTGGGGTTACGGTGAATTTACTGTTCCTTGAGGACGGGGCCGGGTGGGGTTACGGTGAATTTACTGTTCGGATATTGTAATGTTATGTACGTGCTTTCTTTCTTCCTTTTCCTCTCACTTATCCTGTTATTCCTATTCCATTTATTTGGCGTCAGTGGAGAAGACAGCAAAGTAAACGTTCTGCGGCATGTCACTGTCACAGTTTGCTGGCCACCCGAACTCGTCTCCGTTGCAATGCTGCACTAGCTGTCACCCTTCATCTCGTGGTTCAAATCGCAGAGCCGAGTACAAAACGCGATGCCAGCAGCTGTTTCCACATGGTGTGGACGTTAGGCACCATGTCTACTATTACTGTCACTTACTGTTTCTGCTGCCCTTCCCCTCGGTCTGAATGCTGTTCCATTGGGGCATCATCAGCATTCTTATTCAATTCACAAAGCGCCTGAGATCGGCCAAGGTGCTTGTGCACTTAGTTTCGGCACGGTTGCCTTGATCGAGCGGTTCACTGCGGGAGAATACTGCCCCACTGGCACAGGTCTGAATGAACAACTTAGTGCAAGGCACGGGTGAGGCTACTGCTCTTTGTTTTGCCGCGTGTGGGTATTTATGTCTTCTGCAGATTTCGCCGGTACATCACACTTGACTGTCTGTCTGACTGCAACAGCTTGGGTGCGTGTCAATGTTTGACAAGCTGTTGTCTGTTATTAATAGTGTGTAATGGGGTGGCACGCCCCTCAGTCACTGAACAGCCGTTGATGGGATTGTGGGCCCCGTGGCGGCTCTGGCCTGACGCAACGGCTGCCTGGGTGGAGGCTGCAAAACAGAGAAGTAGCGAAATAACAGTGCCAGAGCTGGGACTGGCCACGGCAACACGGGCTTGGAACGACCTGTTTGGAACTCGTGTTTTGCTGCGGCAAATTTATATGCGGACTGTTTGCTACTGATAAGTGGAACTCATTTGTTTATATCATACTTATTTAGTGTTGAACGATAAAAAGTAAAAAAAGTAATCGACCTCATCATGGTTACAGTATTCCGCGAAACACCGCATCAGCATTAGTTAAACACTGGTTGATAAAATCGATCGGAAAACATCCCCAAAGTGTCATAAGCTTGACTGAGAAAGTATGCTTTTAATAAAATTAAATGAACTACAACTTGTTTGCTGCTGATAAATAAAACTCGCCTGTTTGTATATTTAACATAAATGATACAGACAGTTTGCTTCTGAGAATATTGACTGTTTGCTTAGTGACAGGCTAAAGGGAGCACGTTACTTTGTATCATGATTAACTTAAATATTTTTTAAAAGACAACAAATATTGCAACAACAAACAAAAATAAAACAACAACAAACAGCCACCCACCAAAACACGAATTGTTTAGGTATGACAGATAAAGGTATTGTACAAAAGCTTACAGAAGTATTTCACGGTGAGGTATCGGTTTTTAACGACTGGCTTTTGGTTTGTGACCCTCTGACAATTGTCGTCAGAAAGAACATGCATGGTGGCCCTGTCTGTCAGTTCAGACCTTAGTGAACACTTGCAAACGCAGCCAACATGTTCAGACGCTGTGAGAACATGCTTGTAGCTTCCGTTCCTAATAAGCCAGGTTTCTCTGGACGTTAAGCACTAGGTTTACTTACTTACTGCTTGTAGCTTGCTTACCGCCACGCGTCCTCGGGGCAAGCGAATGACGGCCAGGTGTTTTGATTTCTCAAACATTCATCGTGGATGCCCATGCATTATGTGTTGACCCAGTTGTGGACGCTCCACGTGGAAGGTGATAGAACCTAGTGATGACGGCTGGATCGAGCGAGCCTGTGCAGCACGCCCCTGTGTCTGGTCATTGATTTCCACGCCCGTCCCACCACCGGACCCCGCGTCCCTCGCGCGCTGGCTGCTGACGGAGCGAGGAAACTAACTTACTAATTTGCACCCCGTTCTCTCGGGTCACTGCCGGGGCCCGCCCGTGGCCTTGTCACGTTGACGTCGTCGATGACATAAGCGATGAGGGTAACTCTGTGTGTGTGTGTGTGTGTGTGTGTGTGTGTGTGTGTGCGCGCGCGCGCGCGCGAGAGAGAGAGAGAGAGAGAGAGAGAGAGAGGGGTGGTGGTGGGTGGGTGTGATAACTTCGTTCAGGAATAGCAGTGGGAATGTTGGCGTTCCGGCCAGGCCTTGTCTTTGGTGTTATTCACCGGTGACTGATGGCTTATTCACCAAGTGCGTGAGATGGGCGCACGCGGCCGGCCCCGCCATCTCACGGTGTCCAGGCGACGCTAATAAGCGAATATTGAAACTGGGCTCCGAGCTTTGGGTGTCAATTCCATTGCTGGCTTATCGATTTTAGCATGACGCTTTCACAGCCGCCTAGAGTGTGTTGCAAGCCCATTCCAGATCTCTACACACGGCGCACATCGAGAAGCCGTCTGTATGTTTTTACATGTTACACACACACACACACACACACACACACACACACACACACACACACACACACACACACACACACACACACACGCGCGCGCGCGCGCGCGCTTCTAACTGAGATGCTTTTTTTCTTCTTTTTTTTCTTTTAAAAGTTGGGGCGTATTCCCAAATATTACAAATCTTTTGTTTAACATGCTTGTAATTTTAACGGAGCAGTAATGCGTTCTCTGTGTGTGTCGCCGAGTAGGTCCCCGGCTTCCATGCCGAATCATGGATTATTGTTTGCTTTTGAAATGAGAGCCATATGGTGTGTGGTCAGTGCTTGATTTTCATCTTTCCTGTCTGCTCCTTTAGACTGACTGGGCTGTGTCTGGAAATTCGAGCCATTTTTAAAACTTATGATCTGATGACATTTTGTTCGCCCTGATATGAATGTTGACTGTGTGGTTGAATGAAGTGCGTCTTTTGGAACCTTAACAGCCAAGAAGTAACTCTGTAGCGTGCAGTCTTGTTGCAATGTCGAATGTCGGTGTTTACTATAACTGGACGGACCCACAAATAATGTTTGTGTTGTACCGTCACGACTGATACTGACACTGACAGGCACACAGTGGATATATACATATATACCCCTTTTATTTATTGCTTCCGATGTCCGGCAGTTTCAGCTTAAGCGACAATAGTTTCACGCCACCGAGTATTAAGTGAAGATTGTATGCCAAAGTTAATACCTTTTCAATCCCAGCAGTGTCTGTGATATGCAAGCCGGCTCAAAATCACAAGCTTTGAGGAAACACAGCAGAACACATCCGGGATGTGTGACCGGTAGACGATTGCATGCTAGACGGAAGATCTGCTCTATTACTGAGAGAGAGAGAGAGAGAGAGAGAGAGAGAGAGAGAGAGAGAGAGAGAGAGAGAGAGAGAGAGAGAGAGAGTCTCTTTGAAGAAGAGTGGTATTATCTCAAAACCTGTACGCTTCGTGGTTGTGTGGGGTTTGTTTGGAATGTAATCAGTGGGCCTACGGTTTGGTGACGTGTGGAATAGTGTAAACCCAACAGCGGCGCTGGTCGTGCTGTTGCCGGGTTCAGATTGCACACAGCGTGTGGTGCTGCATGGGTATAGCGTCTAAATTAAGGCTTGTACTAGTGTATAAAGGTAGTGAACTATGGAGCTTAAGCTACGCCACAAACGCTTTGGGCAGGCCGAGCTTTCGGGGTATAGAGGAGGGGAGGGGTGGTGGTGGTTCTATCGGTTAGTGTGGCATACTTCATTGCTCCCTTGTGTAGTATGTGTGTTGAAGTCATTGTTCCCTTGTGTAGTATATATGTGTAGGCCCCTATACATCATTGTTCCCTCGTGTAGTATGTACTGATGTGTATACCGACTATACGCCATTGTCCCCTAGAGCAGCACTGTGTAGTATACGTCATTGTTCCCTTGTGTATATTACACAAGGGAACAGTGACGTATACTACGCAGTGCTGCGTGTGTAGACGTCATTGTTCCCTTGTGTCACCCTGATATAACCGTAATGGCTGACTGGGCGTAAAACATCAAGTTATTTACTGTTCCCTTGTGCAGTATGTGTGTACGCGTCATTCAGTGTTCCCTTGTGTAGTATGTGTGTACACGTTATGGTTCCCTAGTGTAGTATGTGGTATACATCATTGTTCCCTAGTGTAGTGTGTGTATACGTCATTATTCCCTAGTGTAGTGTATGTAAACGTCATTGTTCACTAGTGTAGTGTGTGTACACATCATTGTTCCCTAGTGTAGTGTGTGTACGTCATTGTTCCCTAGTGTAGTGTGTGTATACGTCATTATTCCCTAGTGTAGTGTATGTAAACGTCATTGTTCACTAGTGTAGTGTGTGTACACATCATTGTTCCTTAGTGTAGTGTGTGTACGTCATTGTTCCCTGTCTGTGTATATGTCATTGTTCCCTGGCAAATTTCTCCTCTTTGGCATTCTGGTGGCTGTCCCCTAGAGGAAAGCCAGCCGCAACAGTGGCGCTGCTCAGTCAGTTAATGAACCCCTTCCCTAGTGAGATGTTGTGTACCAACCGTCACGAATCAGGCATTTATGTTCACAGTGGCTTACAGGTTCCATTTTATCCACTTGTACAGACATCAGTACTTGTACAGTCATCAGCTGACACTTCTGACGGAGACAGAGAAGAGAAGAAGGAGGAAGAGGAGAGAGAGAGAGAGAGAGAGAGAGAGAGAGAGAGAGAGAGAGAGAGAGAGAGAGAGAGAGAGAGAGAGAGATGTGTACGTTGCGTACGTGTGTTATATAAATTAGTCATTTTTTGACCCGGAAGGCCTTCATAAAAGCGATGGTGTCAGTTTGTTCAAGGCAGTAACGAGAATGGCTTAATAACCCAAAACCTTCACGAAATGAGTGGAGGGTTACTCAGTACAGGCCAGGGCTGTAATGCGACAATGGCTATTAACCTAGAAAACCTCCACGAACTGAAGAGAGGGTGTTACTATGGGCCAGGGCAGTAATGAGACAGTAGCTGTCAAAGAGCCGAGCTAATAGAGCAGGCGCGGTGTCGGCAAGTTGTTGGTGCTTTTTATGTCGCCACCTTGTATTGATTTCTGTCCACCCTGGCTCTCTCGCCCTGCTCTCCCCCAACCAAAGGACGAAACTCGCTCGGTGCACTCCGTTTTGTCGAGAGAACCGCTCGCTTGGCTGTCTCTGGGAGCTGCTTCCACTTCTGGACAAAGCGACAGGAGGTTAGGTTACTTTCCCAAGACACGTACTGCACTGAGGTCAGTCAGCAGGCTATCTTGGCCTCAGTTTTGCAACCGGCATGAAGATTATCTTTGCTACAGGTATGTACAAGGCATTTATTTTAAACCTATGTAATTCTCACGAAGAAATTGCAGATTTTTTTGACGGTTAGAATTTCACATGCTTTCAGAAACAGTCCCTTTTTAACGAACACAACGTTGTTGTTTACAACTCTTACCAGTCTTGTTGACACAAGCGCCGTTTACTGGAGTAACGTCTGCTCTCATGTTTCATTAGGGCCTCTTCCCGTTTCTTCACTGTTGTAGTCATGGGCTATTTTTCTGGTTATTTGTGACCATGCACCCTCGTTATCGTTGTTGTCGGTGGTCTGGTTGCATTTACTTCCTGGTCAGAATGCGTGTTCCTTTGGACCTGAAATAGGCCCCCACGTCATCAGTTCTAACGGCCCCCTCTCCTCGGTCTTCGCTTCTCCTGCTTTGCCTTCCTCGCGTGTTCTAATAAGACACGGTGTGATTAACAGATCCAACCATCTCTTCTTGCTTTATTTAATCTAGGTCAGTTTACAGTTATATTCTACTATAGTATGAGTGAATAAAATGTATGGCTGCCTCACTGCACGTCTTTTCCTTGCCATGTAGCTGTACACTGCACCGGTGCAGACCAAGTGTGTGTGTGTGTGTGTGTGTGTGTGTGTGTGTGTGTGTGTGTGTGTGTGTGTGTGTGTGTGTGTGTGTGTGTGTGTGTGTGTGTGTATTCGCAGAGAGAGGGGGGGGGGGCGCTGCACACACACACACACACACACACACACACACACACATACAGACCACCATGGCCACGGCCCAGGCATGTTCGTCTGTCCGTCGGTCCGCTTTCTTTGGAAGCCTCCGCTACATTGCGATGATACCAGGTGTGCTCTGGTGAGTCACTGTGAGGCGATGTAGCGGTGTACGGCTAGTTGTGGTATACACTTATATAATACGGCAAGAGGAACAAGTCAAGAGCCTTATTTCATCCCCTCCTGTTTTGCACGTATCTTCTGAATCATCTGACGGGTTTTAAAAGATTAGACCTCACAAAAACGAAAAGGAATGCATCCTAGTCGGACAGAACAAACAAACAAAACACATACACACACACACACACACACACACACACACACACACACACACACACACACACACACACACACACACACACACACACACACACACATACAAATAGCACATTTTGAGAATAGACGGAAACCTAGAGTAGATAATTTTGGCGAATACATGTTTAGAAGAACAAAATATGTGGAAAGTAACACTAACGGTCACCCGAGTCGTTCTTGGCGTTTTTGAAGCAAACTTGATAAGTCTTATAGTCGGTTGCACCACCTGACAAATCCTTATCTCCTGAGATGTGTGTACGTACAGTCAGCACTGGAAGCAGTTGCTAATTTCATGTAATACTGGGAGCTCAAATGCGATATCAGTCACACTCAATGAAAATAATCGTTTTGGTCACGGCAGCCATTTTAAATCATATATGCCTGACACCTTCGGTTTGATTATGAATACTAGCAGAGGCCTGCACTTATAAATGTGTAGTTAGCATACCACAGTTAATAATAACAACATACTTTATTCATCCCAGCGGGAAATTAAAGCTGTCGTTCGACCTTATACGTTAACGCACAACGAAAAACTGAACTGCACATATCTCAATAATTCAGTCACGAAACACACCCCCTCTTAGACATACACCCATTGTCTCTCAATCTACATACGCTAAATTACCTGGAATGTTATATTTGACAAGCCAAACCAAAAACTCTCAAACTGAATCAAATCATTAGGTACACACATCCCCCCCCCTCCCCCCGCCCTTGGAAAGTTATCATTCTCAGCAGACGTCCTGACACATTCGCACACACTGCTAATCAGTGACTGTCATAATTGTCATTAAAAACTGACATAGCCGAGGGTAAAAACGAGGCTTTATAACAATCTATAGTTGCAATTGTTCAACCGTTATCTAAAAACGACTGTTGATGTAGATACATATCAGGCCATTTTAAACGTGTGACATGATAAGATTTAACCAGAGATTTATTATACGAAGCTGACAGAAATATAGACTAAGTCAGGCCAGGGCCGGCCCAGTGACGTCAGTAATAATATCAGTATTATTCATTAGCATGGTCATTTTGTCCCTCCTCCCCGCGCGTCCGTATTGTTCCTGTATACTTTGCTTTATTTGTCTGATTGCCCTATACTTTGTATGATTAAGGTGCCAATCGAATTTTGTTAAGCTTAGTATTGTCACCGTTATTGCAACAGTGTGTATTGTTTCGTACTTGTTATCAAACCGTATTAAAAAAATCCGTATGCCCTGTGTACAGATTCGGGGTTTACATGCCGGTGGTTTCCACTGACACCGCGGCTTTGTGTCCCATGCTATGCCTGGGAACGGTAGGCCCCTCTCCACTCTTGGATCGGGTTACGCCGTATTTCCTTCTCTCGTTTTGCCCCACCTTCTCCCCACCTAAAGGAGCAGTTGCCGACTCCTTTGTCGCTACCCTGTGTGTGTGTGTGTGTGTGTGTGTGTGTGTGTGTGTGTGTGTGTGTGTGTGTGTGTGTGTGTGTGTGTGTGTGTGTGTGTGTGTGTGTGCGCGTGCGTGTGCGTGTGCGTGTGTGTGTGTGTGTGAGTGTGTGTGTGTGTGTGTGTGTGCAACGTTGGTACTGCCTGTTTAGCTTCTTGTGATTTGAATTGCTTGTCACTGATGTAGTCGTAGTCGTTCTCGTTTTCCGCTTGAAGTGTCTCAACGTGGATGAGTTTTTCATGTTTATGTGAATTTTGTACACCGCGCCTAGCTCTGTTTTTATGTTGGAAGTCCTCGTTTTCTAGAAGAATCATTATTATTATTACTACTACTATTAGAAATGACGCAGTGCATATGCGAGTGCATGCCACACTAACTGACAGGCGGCACACTTGGCGCGGAGTTTGGCCGTGTACTTTGCACGGAAAACAGAGGTAGTGGGCACGCTTTGTGCCGGCCAGTGTTAGCTTTGCATCGACATAGCAGACGCGAGTCAATAAGGAGGGGAAGCCACTGCCGCGGAGTTGTGAAGGTCAGCTTCTGGCTCCGGGCAGAATCCGCCATGGCTTAGCGCTGCGCTGGCCGAGAGGGACAAGGGCAGGTGACTGGGCACTGTCGGTCCACACGGTAATGGTGACTGCGGTGTGACACCAGATGATGGATAACTTGATGTCCGTGGTGATGAGTCAGAATTACACGCACGCACGCACGCACGCACGCACGCACGCACGCACGCACCCCCCCCCCCCCCCCAACACACACACACACACACACACACTCACGGCACACACATATACACAGTCTCCTGGATCCAAGGAACCCGGTTCGATTCGGTGGCACATTTGAGCTTTGACCATGACGAGATGTCAGCACTGACCGTTCTGTGTAAAGTTTTGAAGCTGATGAAGTCACTGTCGTTTGTTGCAGGCCGAACAGCAGCAGATAAGGGATGCCAAGCTGACGACAACAGCGAGGACTCAGAAACAAACCAGCCAGTGCACGTCACCAGTCTCTCTCTCCTCGTGATGAGCACAACATGCTGGACTAGGTGATGGGCGCTGCTTGTCCTTCAGTCTTCGCCAGCGCTGCTTCTCCGTTCAGTCTTCACCAACGCTGACGCCGGTCGACAAGTACAGTGTGTGTATGTATGGACCCACTGAGACCTAGACGTGTTCTTGTGGACCTTAGCCTCTGTCGTTGATAGAACTACAGCTTCCTGTGTTCGAACAGGAGTCTAACAAGTTTGTGTATTGTTCCAGTGTTCGGAAGGGAGACTGTGTATTGGAATCACTGTGCTGGAATCACTGGAGTCTGTGGACTGTGTGAAAGACCAGTGATAAAAAAATGCTTTCGCACACTTCAGAACAGCTGGTTTTTATAGTTGCAACCATGTGGGGATTTTGACCCATTTCAAGGAATTTAATGTCCGATTTGTGTTAGTGAACAAGCTATGTTAGAACCGGCCTAGAATGGGGAGAGCGGATTCCAGACGATTGTTCACCGCCCTCTGGCTCCCGCTTTTCACCATCACTATGTGTGTGGGCTCAGCCAGCTCCTTCTATGGGCGGTGGAGGGAATATGGAGGTGAGTGTATGGTTCCTTTTGTCATCGTGTACTAACGACATTTTTTGTATGGCTGTGGTGTTCCTCCCTTTGGTTCCCATCGCGCTTTAGCCTCATACATAGTCATAACAAAAACAACAAACACACAAACAAACAAAAATGCGTGGAGGAATAAGAGGGTAGGAGGGTAGCTGGTCTCTTCTGCTGCTGGCAGTATAGAGGCGAAGACATCTCTCTGTGACCCTGGTTTCCAGTGCGCTGTGGCCTTCTTCCTCAGTTCGCCTTTATTGACGGTTTAGATTTGCATGTTCTGTTAGACATATCTGATACATTTCATACTGTGGGTCGTGGCATTTGCCTTCAGAGACTGCTTTTTGCATCACAGACGTCACAGCTCTCGTTTTGGTGCAGATCATATGCAGTGTGTGATTTAACAGTGGCAGTTAACTGTATCAGATCAGTTGCACTTTCCCTCCAGTTTGGTATTCCATAGGGCTCAGTTGTAGGGCTAGTCACGTTTGTATCAGTGACACTGTGTCTCTCCCTCTCTCTCTCTCTCTCTCTCTGTCTGTCTGTCTGTCTCTCCCCACCTCTGTCTCTGTCTGTCTGTCTGCCTGCCTGTATGTCCGTCTGTCTATCTCTCTGGTCTCTGTTTCTCTATCTTCTCAAGACGAGGCGACTGTTTACCGAAGATACCACGAAGAGCCACGAGTTTTTTTTCTTCTTTTTTCTCTCTCTCTCTCTCTCTCACCCACACCCACACGGACGTACCCCCCCCCCCCCACACACACACAGACATACACCCACAGACACCTACACACACACGCACGTGCGCGCGAGTGTAAATAACGAGAATATTCATAATAACGACGTCGAGATTTCACTAACGGTTGATGGCACCGACCTTTATGATTTGAAAAGCCACACAGAGACAGAACTTTTGAGCAAAGGACAAGAAGCTTGCAGTAGGGGTTACTTCGGTCCAAACTGCCAGTCTTCAGCACTTGGCCACGAGACTTAGCCACGTGTGTCGGGTGGGGGCGGGGATGGGGTGCAACACCCAGGTTAAAGGACTCAGGAACAGCACAACTACATCATTGGTTTTCGCTGTCCTGTTGTGTGTCAGTGGTCAAGCCAGACAATCCCTACCTGTTTGTGGGAGAGGACCTGGTCTTGTTCTGCAACCTGACCAAACTGGAACTGGAGGAAGACTCCAGGTTCCTGTTCTTCACGCGCGACGGCACCGAGATTCCCGCCAGCTTCGTGGAAGTGCTGACCACCCGCTCCGTCCGGCTGCGCTACCCGATCAAGGTGCCCCAGGACGAGGGCCACTTCGTCTGCTGGCTCAGGCAGCAGGAGGGCATCTCCAAGACCATCGGCTCGCAGCGCGTCCAGGCCGACTGTGAGTACATGGCAGTTGTTTGGCTATTACAGCTTCGGGGACGGGTAAGAGTGCGGGTGGGGGTGGGGGGGGGGGGGAGTCACTGGTCACTAGTTTGTAATGCCTTGCCGACCGTGTTGGCCGCATTAGGGGATAGAAACAGAGAATCAGACAGTTCTTGGAATTTAACGTCCCGTCGCCCGCACAATGTCACCCCAAGACGAGGAAAAGGAGACCAGAAAAACTGCGTAAAATACAGACAGACCCTGTGTTTATTTTGTTATATTGATCACTACGTTCAGTACCAATAATTGTAATCGTTATCATCGATATTGTGAATTTTATCATTGATTTTCCCCTAAGTATTGTTGGACAAGAGTGTCCTTTTCATGTAGAATAACTGTTTTTCTGTCTATTGCTTTGACAAGTGTGCAGTGTTGACGTCATGATACGTGTGTAGGTGTTTGTTGATGACACCGTGGTACCTTTGTGGGTATGTCGGTGACGTCATGGTACCTATGTGGCTGTGATGATGAGGTCACGATGTGTGTGTGTGTGTGTGTGTGTGTGTGTGTGTGTGTGTGTGTGTGTGTGTGTGTGTGTGTGTGTGTGTGTGTTGACGTCATGGTACCTATGTGGGTGTGTTGATGACGTCATGGTACCTCTGTGGGTGTGTTGATGACGCCATGGCACTTGTGCGAATGTTTTCATAACGTCATGGTATTTAAGTGGGTCTGTTGACGACGCGATGATACCGATGTGGGTGCGTGAATGATGCCATGGTACCTGTGTGGGCGTGGGCAGATTCACCGGAGGGCGTGAGCGGAGTGAACTGCACTGTGTACAACTGGGAGAACATGACGTGCAGGTGGGACCTGGGCCGTGACTACCACCACCCCGAGCACGTGCACGTCAGCCTGGTTTGGACCATCAGGTAAGTATGGCAAGTCCACTTTGCGCCACTCTGTATGGGCACGGGAGCGGGGGGTGGGGGTGGGGGGGGGGGGGGACGTCTCACCGTCGGCCGTCTGCAGAAGAGAGGCTTGAAGAGGCGTTGGCCGATCTGTCCTAGGACGGCGGGGACTGAGCGAGTTCGGCGGGGGGAGGGGTCGGTCCAACTGGGCTGAAACTGTAATGGAGGCAACAGTAAGAAAACTTCTGAAGCCCGTTCTTAATTGGGCGAATGTTTGTTCGCGAACCTATTTGGAAGTATTCGGTGAACCTAGTTGGTTCTTAATTGGGCGAACTTTTCTTCGCGAACCTGGTTGGGAGTATTCGTCGAACTGCGACGAAGATATATTAAGGGTACAAAAAGCTTCGTTCAACATGTTCTGGGAACATTCGCCCTATTCGACGAACATTGCCTCTGACTGGCTGAGAGCAGAGCTCTCCTGTGGATGAAGAAGAAATAAAAATAAAAATGGATGACGGTGTCGCTAGGTTCTTCACTCGCTTCGGAGGGAATTTGTTTATTTGCTGACTTGTGGGAGGCGCAGCCTTGTCTCGGGGATCCAGAATGAGAGAGTAGTTAGTTGAATTACCCTGTGAGGGATGATTAAAGTATACTGACTTGACTGTAGCCTACATTTTCGATTATACTGTCTGCTGCGCGTCTGCCGCAAGTTCGGGCCGAAGCTTGCATCTCATTACAAGCCAGTTGAGAACGAAGTAAAGTTCGTCGAACTGTCCGAACCATGTTCGGCGAACTAAAAGTTCAGTTAAGAAACGAATCATAGTTCGTCGAAGTGTCCGAAGTATGTTCGGCGAACAAATATTCGCTCAGTTAAGAACGGGTTTAAGATATGGGATGGAGTGCTTATGGGCTTTCGGGAGCACGTAGATTATATCTTGAACTATACTGAACACGGCAGCCTGGTGTAGACCATCAGGTGGCTTAATTCCGCTTACCACTTGGATCCATGTTTAGCGAATATACCAACACCACCATCGCACCAGTCTCTGTGTGTGTGTGTGTGTGTGTGTGTGTGTGTGTGTGTGTGTGTGTGTGTGTGTGTGTGTGTGTGTGTGTGTGTGTGTGTGTGTTGAGAACGTTTATGTGAAAGAACACCTTTTTGCAGTTTTGGTGTGAGTACTGGTAAAGAAGTGCAGCAGCATTTGTTATGGTTTTATGATTCATTATCTGATGGTTTCTGCGGTGCTTTTTGTTTTGTTTTGTTCAGTTTTTTTGTAATACATATATTATTTGCACTGTTTGTGTACACGTTTAGGTCGTCATACATAGGAATAAACTTAGCTCTGGTGCCATTATTTTTATGATAGGATAAATTTCTTTGAACAACACGACAACGCAGCCGTTGTCTGACGCCGGTGTCGTGTATGTAAAAACATCATCCTTTGTTTCAGCCTCCATCAGATGTCGAAGGGACAGTACGTTCATTTCCATGAAAACACTTTGTACCTTTGTATATATATATATACATATATACCTTTTCACATCCCTGTTTTTCTTACGTCTTTTGGAGACACTGTCGTAATCAAATCCATATAATTGTGGGCGTAATGATCGAGGCGCAGATTTGTAAAAAAATCTTTACTGACACGTCGATCTAACTATCCACCGATCTGTCTACATTAGCAACAATTTCTGTGAGCACTCGTGTTCTTGTATACATTCCGTTTTGCTTTTGAAAATTCAGGATTTCCTTTCATTGGTTTGATTTGACGTCTGTGTTACGAACGGCAAGTTCAAATGGCAAGTTGTATACTCTAGCGAGTGTTTATTCACTCTCTCTCTCTTCATCGTGTCAGAAGCGTCTTCATAATGATATGGCAACTGGCGACGAGTAGGGTAACTATAGTGACTGCAGTAAGAATCTGGAGGTCACCGTGCTGTGCGGTGCGCCATTCCAGTGAGGTAGGTGCGAGAAGAAGCGCTACGGGGACTCTCATGGGTATCAACAAAAACTACCCAGGCGTAACCTGACGTTAGATTAGTTTGCCCCGAATGCGCCTCATTTATTTTGCCCCAGAAAACATTTACCCCGTGCATTTTGTACTGTAGTTGTACTGTAGTGGTAGATGCAGATTTAACCGTAACTTTCTAACATCATCATCATCATCATCATCATCATCATCATTATCATCATCATCATCACGTACATTTGTAATGTGCTCACCGACGTCGTGAGCGCCGACAAATAACCCTGCTAACTGTTGTTTCACGTTGGGAAGATCTCTCTTTGTGTTAGGGTTTGGTGCTGTGGGTATGTAGGGCTTGCACGTAGTCATTGGTGCGCATGTTTACTACATTCATTTAGAACTTAATTTGTCATTACACTTACGCACACACGTGTACGCGCATACAACACAGACTCTCTCCCTCCCTCCCCCCTCTCTCTCTCTCTCTCTCTCTCTCACACACACACACACACACACACACACGCCCGCACGCGCTCGCGCCCGCACACAGCACTTGTATGTTTGTCTTGTAAGCGCGAAAAAAATGGGTTAGTTCAATACGCGGAAAACTCGATTCAAAAGAAGAACATCATACACGGTATAATTTTGCAAAATTTACTTTGCCTGATCAGCTGGAACAGTATCAAAGTTGCCGCTAAAATCCATTCTTTTGTCTCAAACCATCAGAAAGCTTCCTCCCCCCCCCCACCCCCTTCATTGCGGACTGGTTTTGCTGCTTCCAGCAGTTTTCCTCCCATTCGTATTGTGCAGAAGCATTGTCTACTTAGACTACGTCAAGCTTTGTTGAAAAGGGTTTCCAACAGACGTAAACGGAATAAATCATCGACCTTGTCTGTGTGCTGAAGCGACACTGACATCGATCTGTGTGTGTGTGTGTGTGTGTGTGTGTGTGTGTGTGTGTGTGTGTGTGTGTGTGTGTGTGTGTGTGTGTGAGAGAGAGAGAGAGAGAGAGAGAGAGAGAGAGAGAGAGAGAGAGAGAGAGAGAGAGAGAGAGAGATCGTACGGTTTTGGTTATTATGTCAGCCTCTGTAGTCTGGTCTGAATTGGATGTTTATTTTATGTATTAAAAAACAAACAAACAAACGAACAAAAAAATTGATAAAAAATAAAACAAGAGCAATGTCCTTTTATTGCACAACCAATTCAGATGTTCTATTTAACCGTTTTTTGTTTGTTTGTTTGTTTGTTATGGTCCTTCAGAAACAACGAACACAAAAAGTACTAACCCTAAAATGAAAACCACAGATGTTAGAAAAGCTAATTTCTGTGCTGAATGGCATTATTTAATTACTGGACCGGTCGTTTTAAACAGACTGGACTGCACGTCTAACCAAATGCCAGAGCTTAATTTACTCTCCTGTTCATGCTGATGTGACCGCATGCCTGGGGGCCACGCACCCATTCCCTTCCTCAGTACCTGTGAAATGACCTGGCGGAGTTGTCTTTTAAGCATCACAGATACGGTGTCTGACTCTTCAAGGTGGAGTAACGTTCTCCAAGTGAACATTATTCTTAGGCGTATTGTGGTTTCGACCCGCTACTGGGAAGTCCTTTCATTTCTCTGGGAGGGAGAGAGTTATGCACGTTACGCTCAGCTGAACACGAGAGGGTGGGTCGCTTGGTTGCACAGCTCGGGGGAAGACATGTCACTTAGCGTGTCTTGATGGACTGAAAATGAAAACAGTTGATTTTATTGTATTTGATCGTTTTTATCTAACGCTGTTCTCTGCTCTTGAGCGGACGTAATGCGCTTTTGTCGCCTGTGATTTTGAATGAGTGACTAGAGCCTTTTATAGCGCGTGTCTGAATATCCACCGAAGTGGTGTACTGACAGCACTACATGGCTGGTTCTATGTGAAACTTCTGTCGTCTCAGTGCACGTTCTGTGTACACCATACAACCATGCACCAGTTTACAGTGTCACCTCATTCGAAGCCGCATAAGTAGAGTGCATTGTGCTTAGCTGTAACTTGCCACCTGCGCTGTTTTGGCAGAATCCCCTAAGGGAGGCCGAGGATGTCTGATGTTTTCCCCTGTCTGGAATCTCAGGGCTGTCATTTGATTCCCCTTTCCTATCTCTATTTTTTTTTCTTTCTGCCTAGTCCTCTTGCTCATTCTGTCGCGTCATTTTTCTGCTGATGGTCCATTCTCCTGACTTTTTCTCTCTCCAGAAAACGCTTTTTTGTATGGCTGTTGTTGAGCAGCTAGGAGATAATAGTTGGTAGGTGGTATGTGCAGCTTGCTGCCATATGGCACTGGTATTTGCCATTATGCAGTTACTTAAAAAATAAATTGTAATGTGTCTGTCCATTCCTTTTTGATATTTTTCTTTAATCTGGTATCGATAAATTAGACGGAATGGTAGACGATACCTGCATGTCTGATATGCTCTTTTAACAGCCCGGGTAATATTCGGGGGACTGAGTTCGAAAATTTGTGTCTGATATTTGTGTGTGTATGTTTTGTTTTATGTTCGCGAAGTGACTGGTTTTGTGAATTGATTTGACAAAGGGTTTATATATATATATATAAAGAGTTTTGAAATGTGCCTTTGCTTATGACCTGAGTTTGACTGTCCTGAGGTGACCCTGTGTGGTTTACAGGGCACTAAAATCCAGTTACTAACTTGGCAGAATGACTCGGATCTATTACGTGCTACTGCGGTAACAGGGGGACAGAACGGATACCGAAATAAGAGTCAGCACAAAAAGTTGACTCTGGAGAAGAAAATTCTCCCGCCGGGACTCGAACCCGCGACTTTCGATGACGAGGTCGGCGCTCTACTACCGAGCTATTCCCGCAAAAGGCGTTGCTTCGGTAACAGCGTGTAGGATAACAATAGCAATGAACACAATTAATTTCCGAACATTGTGTAAACTATATTATCTGTTCATCCCTTACTATTATTATCTCTTCATATGCCGATTACAACATTGTCACTTTTTTTTTTTTTTTTTTTTTTTAGACTGAATTTATTTTTACATTTTCCCTGTAGTTCAGAGCTCGAGATGATAATGCTGTGGAGCAGTTCCCATAACAATTAACGAGGAAACTCTCGCGAGCCACTTTCCGGAGGAAGTCGATTTGTCAAACCACGCGAGTTGAGTTACATGTATTGTTTCCATGACGCGTTTGGGACAAATCAAGAAGGAAATCTGCTGGCATCATTTTTCGCAAACAATACGCATTTAACATTTGTGAACGAGTAAAATTCCTCAGGTCGAAAATGAATGTGTTCAGATAAAACCTGAATTTGTTTTAGCGCATTTTGGTGTTTTTGTTTTTTATTTACGAGGCTTTAACCCACACCAGGAATATGTTAAGGGAGATTACACTTGAGGATGTGTTTGTAGAATACTTTAATTGGACTCACACAATAATAACAATTACGTCATCGCGGGCAGAATTTGAAATCCATCTAGTGATACATCTCTCGGATGTCACTTCTCAGGCACGGGTATCATAACATATATTCCTGATGATTCACGTGTTGAATGTTGCCATCTGAGTGTTTGCTGTATGTATTTATCACATTCAGTCTGCCACAATTTGCTCTAAAGAAAGATACTGGTATTGTCACAGCCAGTCTGCCACAGTTTGTTTGGTGGACTTTTGTTAAACTTACGTAAAATTGACATGGTTTTTGAACTCATGTAACATTAGCAGATTTATTTAAAACTGACGTCATTGACCGACGTTCTGTTGCTGTTTCTCAAGAGGGGTAACCATTGTTTTTCCTCGTATCTTGTCTGCAGCGGTACCCAGAAAGACTGTCCTGCAGGTCACATGACAAATACGTCGTGCACGTGGGTGAATAGTGGCCCTGACAGCTTCTTGCCGGGCCACAGGTACATCATGTCCGTGGACGTCAACAACACCAAGCGAGGCGTCCTCAAACGGTCCCGGCCCTTCACGGTCCCCACACGCTCCATAGGTATTGCCACGTTTTGTCTGACACAGTTTGCTCTACAGAAAGGCCCCACACGCTCCATAGGTATTGCCACGTTTTGTCTGACACAGTTTGCTCTACAGAAAGGCCCCACACGCTCCATAGGTATTGCCACGTTTTGTCTGACACAGTTTGCTCTACAGAAAGGCCCCACACGCTCCATAGGGATTGCCACGTTTTGTCTGACACAGTTTGCTCTGAAAAAAGACTCTACACACTCTATTGGTATTTTCACGTTCAGTCGGCCACAATTTGGTCTAAAGAGACTTAGGTCTGGGATATTTATGTACACGTACGTTTACATATTTATGAAACTAAGTTTGGTAGTTCTTTTAGAAAACGAGTCTGTGTTCTGCAGGTGTGTATGTATGTATGTATATGTGTGTGCGTGTGTGTGTGTGTCTGTGTGCGCGCGCGCGCGCTCCAACTCGAAGAGACAGACACGAACAGAGAGCAAGCTGCACCGTGAGGTAGTGCTGAAGTTGTGGTGCGCACCGTGAGGTAGTGCTGAAGGTGTGGTGTGCACCGTGAGGTAGTGCTGAAGGTGTGGTGCGCACCATGAGGTAGTGCCGAAGGTGTGGTACGCACCATGAGGTAGTGCTGAAGGTGTGGTGTGCACCGTGAGGTAGTGCTGAAGGTGTGGTACGCACCGTGAGGTAGTGCTGAAGGTGTGGTATGCACCGTGAGGTAGTGCTGACGGTGTGGTACGCACCGTGAGGTAGTGCTGAAGGTGTGGTGTGCAGCATTGATGTTATTGTGTGTGTTTCAGTGAAGCCGTCCCCTGTGTTTAACCTGCACAAGAACGACAGCAACGCCACGTGCCTGGTGCTGGTGTGGTACCACAGCGACCTCGTCCACGACAAGGTGCCCGTCGTGCAGTACCTATCCGAGTGGAACTCCCCCCACTGGCACAACGTAAGCCATGTCTTCATCCAGCGTACCCGCTCTCTCTTCACTCCCTTAGCTCTGGCTTCTCTCTCTCTGTCTGTCCCTCTGTGGTATATATATAGAGAGAGAAAGTATAACAAAGTTCAAGCATGCCTTGGTTTTGAAAACTAAGTTTTACTCAAAATTTTCGCCCATCTTGGGGCCTTGACCTGCCTGGTCGGCTTGACTGTATTCATCATCATCATCATCTCTCTCTCTCTCTCTCTCTCTCTCTCTCTCTCTCTTTCTCTCTCTCTCTCTCTCTCTCTCTCTCTCTCTCTCTCTCTCTCTCTCTCTCTCTCTCTCTCTCTCTCTCTCTCTCTCTCTCTCTCTAGTGTATAGTGTGTGTGTGTGTGAACTCACGCTGGTTCTAACAAGTGTAGTTAGTGCTGCTTAAAGCTGCTGTTGGGGCCGGCAGGCTGCCCGCTAGGCGCTGTGGTTGAGGTGAGGAACGCCAGCTGAGCACAGCGCCGCTGTTTGTGTCTGTGTGTCGCAGCTCAAGCTGAGCCCCTTCAAGCGCGGCCCTAGCCAGGCGGAGATCTGCGGCCTGACGCCCTTCACGCAGTACACCATCCGCGTCGCCGTCAGGCCGCTGCGCAGGAGCGATGGGGATGGCTACCTCAGCGAGTGGCGCTACCTGCAGAACGTCCGCACCAACCCCTCCGGTCAGTTGCCCGCCCACCCGCTCTGCACCTGGCGGTCTGGGGCCCTCTGGAACAGACGTGAAAATGACCAGATTTACTCCTGAGTCAAATTAATAACCTGCATAATTATGGGGATTTTGCTCCTTCACCCCCCACCCCCTCCCTGTGGCACGTGAGAAGGATTTCCCACCCGAGGTTTACTCCCCTTGAATTGTGCCAGCCTGGCTGGGTGCAAAACACCGCCAAGCGTCACGACTCGCCTGCTGCACGCAGCGCCCTTTTTGAAGTTCGGCACGAGAGTGCGACGTGCCCGATAATTTACCCTTCGTCACGTCGCCCGAGGAACAAGATAGCCGTTGTTAGCCGTTAAGCCAGCTGTGACACTTGGCGGTGTTTTGGACATCCAGTTCGACTAATCGTCACTCACGAAACTGGCTTGAAAATGTTCCATGCAAGTCCGTGGAAAATTCTTTGATAAAATCAACTTTTTATATAAAGCAAACCCCCTGATTTCAAGGTCTTGTATTTATCTCTTCCACGTGTTGGACAAAACATGTTTTGAGAAGGTCTGCCTCTAAACTGAATGGAGTCTGTCGTCCTTATAAGTTTACGTAGCTCTGTACTGTAAACATTATAATTATACTCACTTCAAATCATGGAAAACGACCGTCACAAATCTGTTTCTTGTTTACTCTAAATAAGTTTGCTGTCATCTGAAACCTTCCATGAAATGGATAATGTTAAGGATATTGGTTTGTTTTCATCAAAACTATTCATAACATAATACATGATTGACGTATTTTGAACCAAGAACTACGCGTTTGGCAAGGGACGGAACCTTTCTTAACCCTTCAGTAGCGTAAGGAACAACTTTGGTGCTGAGTAAATTTACTTCGAATAAAATTGTGCGGGCCTAATTTTCCGGAGTAAATTAGTCGAAGTGTAACTGTTTTATGTTACGACCCAAAACCTAGACGTCGGTTTGGGGCTTTGTACATGTAGACGTCAGTTTGGGGCTCGCCTCTGTACACGTAGACGTCAGTTTGGGGCTCGCCTCTGTACATGTAGACGTCAGTTTGGGACTCGCCTCTGTACATGTAGACATCAGTTTGGGGCTCGCCTCTTGTCTCTTAGCCCTGATGTATCCCCATGGGGTTGACTGGATTCAAAGCACCAGCTAATTAACTAACTAACCTTGTGTTGACTAGCCTGACGTGCGGTTGACTGGGCCCAGAGCACCAATTAACTAACCATGTGTTCACTAGCCCTGATATAGCCCTATGGGGTTGACTGGGCTCAGAGCACCAGTTAACTAACAAACTAGCCTTGTGTTCACTAGCCCTGATATATCCGTATGGAGTTGACTGGGCTCAGAGCACCAACTAACTAAACTAGCCTTGTGTTCACTAGCCCTGATATAGCCCTGTGGGGCTGACTGGGCTCAGAGCATCAACTAACTAACTAACTAACTAACTAACTAGCCTCTTGTCTCTTTGTATGCGTCAGTTCAGGGACTGCGTGGCCTGTGTACGAATCCTATTGGAATCCAGCTTTGCAGGCCTGTCTGTAGCAGGATTGGAAAGTTTCGTGATTTCCACGCCCGGATTCCCCCTACCTCCCTTTTCTCTGTCTCGAAGAGAAAAATGTAAGATGGTTTGAAGACGCACCAACAGCAATGAACTGACCAGAAAGTGATTAGCTTGACACTGGTGTTTTCTGAAGATCAATCGGCGCCACACAGGATGTCAGAGTCGACTGGGTCTCGGGCACGCTCTAGCAGCTTGTCTGCATTGTGAAAAATGGAAAGAACCATTTTCAACGTTTGGTTCGTGTAATACTGATACAATTTAGCATTTATGTTCGGAACAGACACACCCATGTAAATCTCACAGCGATTTAAATAGCTTAACATGGTTAATCAGTTTTTCTCTGGCGTCATGTTGCCAGCCAGTTAGAATGAAGATTTCTTTCAGAAAGAAAAAAAAACCCCAGTTTTGTGTGGCTTGATACTGCGCCAGAGATTGTTTCTTGACTACAACCGTTTTTCATTTACTGCAGATGTGACAGTTGCTTTGTTCAGACAGTGAGTGATGCGTGGCTGTGTGTTACAGTTCCGGAAGTAGCACCAGAGATGTGTGTTGGATGCTTCACAGAGATTCCATGTGATCGACCCAACTGCCGGAACCTCATCTTCTACTGGAAGGTCGGTAACTAGACAGGATGCAGAAATTACCCCCCCCCCCCCCGCACCATCTCCTGCCCTATCCTCTGCTGAGACCCCACACTGATCCAACTGGCTCACTTTGGAAGCCTGCAGTAGGTTAGAGTATAGCTTTACACGCTAGGCCTTCTGCCAGGGATTTTTCCTTTCTCATATTTGCCTTCTCCGACTTTTTCAACTTTAACCCCCCCACCCACCCACCTCAGCTCCAACCATGAAATGCAGACATGAAGTGAACGGTGAAGTGAACTTTGACTGGTGATTGAATGACTTCAGTCAAGAATCAGGATTTTTGTAGAGTAAATAGAAATAACACTAACATACCCACTGTGTTCCAAATTTGAAGTTTTCAGGAAACATTTCTCAACGAACTGTTACTAAAGAACGCTAGACTTCACAAATAAATAAGTAAACACAATCATGCGTCATTAAATGTGACGTCCATTGCGCCTCTGACTGTCAACTGTTTGTCTCCCTTCCTCCATTCACCGCCACCGGAGGAGGGGTCGGGTGGTGGGGTGGGGTGGGGAGCTGTCTCTTTGATGTTCCAGAAAACCACAGCCACCCCCTGTCCCCCATGTGAAATAAGTCCAGACTGAAGTTGTCATTGGATGTGCCGTTGTGGTGACGTTCGCGCCCTTTATCCCCACAGCACATCCCCTGGCAACTTCGGCGCAGCGTGATCAACAGCTACCAGCTGGAGTACAAGGCGCTGGAGGGCCGGACACAGAGCGACAGGGTCAGCACGCTGTACCCCGGCACCTCGCAGCTCCTCATCGTCAACAACGACACCGACTACAAGCTCAGCCTCTTCGCCGTCACCTCGGAAAACAAGCTGTCCAGGAAGCATTCCTCTCTCCTCGTCCCGGCAAAATCCAACAGTCAGTCACTTGCCGCTCTAGTCTCTGCTTTTTCCTCGTTCCGGCAAAATCCAACAGTCAGTCACTTGCCGCTCTAGTCTCTGCTTTTTCCTCGTTCCGGCAAAACCAACAGTCAGTCACTTGCCGCTCTAGTCTCTAATTTTTCTTCGTCCTGGCAAAACCCAACAGTCAGTCACTTGCCAATCTAGTCTCTGCTTTTTCCTCGTTCCGGCAAAATCCAACATTCTGTCTGTTGCCGGTCTAATCTCTGCTGTCTCTGCTTTTTCCTCGTCCAGGCAAAATCCAACAGTCAGTCACTTGCTGATCTAGTCTCTGCTTTCTCCTCGTCACGGCAAAACCCACAATCAGTTAAGATATGTATTTCTATGAAAGTTAATTGAAAGGTCTATTGTTTTCGTAAGTGTTAGTTGACAAAAATAAAGTATGTGTATTTTACTGCAGTGCCTGAGGGTCCAGCATCACTCGTCGTGGAAACTGACTACGACTCAGACGGCAACTGGACAGGCCAGTTTGACCTGAGATGGTCAGACGTCGGTCAGTCCACCGTCTCCTTTCTTGTGGCCTGGTGTCTGGGAGACCTGACTACTCTGAAGTGTGACCATGAAGAGAAGGTCAGTGGTTGTCAGGAACACCTTGTGTGATGTTAGCTGTTTCTTGTCGCTTGTTGGCGGGGATACAGAACTAATCTGAAATAGGACCACGAAGAGGTCATAACTATACTGCCAAAACACCGCGTGCGTTTGTGTTTATCTCGTTTAGCAAGTTTTGTTCACCAGGTATTGAAAAACGGGACCGGCACGAAAGTGTGGTAATGAAGATGGTCTGTGTCAGGCATTGTCACAATCATCTTGTCTATCATTTACTCCGTTTAATTTCGTTTGATTGGTTGGTTGTTGTCTCTCGCCCAACCCTCTCCCCGAGCTGAGGTATCAAAGTACTGACGTTCGTATTCGTTTAGGTCCGTAAGGGCGGGAGCGGGACGGGCAGTGCTTCTGAATAGTAACAGTAACTGGATGTTCACGTCCTGTCACATCAAAGGGTAATAATTCCCACTTGCTATGCACTCCCGGGCTTCTTGGCCTGCTTGATTAAGCTTGCTTGCCTGTTGTAATAGGAAAGGCATAGACACTAACTGTGGTTCTTGCTGGTTGGTAGCTAAGTGAAAATAGGACCATGGCCAGCGTTTGTTTGTTTTTACCGACGTCACTTTTGTGCAGTTTGGCACTGCGCTGTGTCGTTTCTCAGTGCAATACGGCTGTCAGCAGGATTTCACGGCTGCCCTATCTCTGAAGAACCGGACGTATGGTTTCTCAGTGTAATACGTCAGTCGTTTTGCCCTATCACTGAAGAACCAGACGTATCTTTTCTCAGTTAATACGTCAGTCGTTTTGCCCTGTCACTGCAGAGCCAAACGTGTCGTTTCTCAGTATAATACGGCAATCATACCAGACGTATGGTTTCTTAGTGCTATACGGCCGTCATGTTGCCCTACCACTACAGAGCCAGACGTATGGTTTCTCAGTGTGATGCGGCAGTCACGTCGTTGTGCCCCCCACCGTTGCAGAACCAGATGCAGTGGCAGGAGGTGTCCAACGACACCCGCAGCTTCATCGTGAGGATGGTGGCGGGCGGCGGACGGGAGCGGCCCAGCAACTACATCGTGGGCGTAGCGCGTCAGGCCCGCCATGGCGACGTCGTCGTCAGCAGCGGATTGACCTGGGCACGCTGCTTCTACCGCAGAAACACAGGTAACGTGTCTCATTGTTAGTCTAGATCCTATCTGTTTTCACTTATTGCGGGGGGTGGGGTGGGGTGGAGGGCCGCTTTCGGAAAGAGTTGAATCGTGTCAGTTTTGCATGGGTGTACATCTTGTCTGTCTGCTATGTGGCATATACAGCGTAGAAGTGCCCGGAACTCACTCTCATTGTCTGTCTCTCCGGTTACTCTCTCGGTCTCTTTATCTGTCTCTCTCAGTCTCCTCTCTGTGAGTTTCTGTCGCTCTCAGCTTCTCTCTGTTTCTGTCTGTTTCTCTCTCTCTCTCTTCCCCCCTTTCCTATCTTCTCTGCCCCCCTCCCCTCTCCCCTCTCTCTCTCCCCGTCCCCTCCCTCTTTTTTTTTTGCTTGGACACGCACGGCGAGCTATTAAGAGGCTCGATGCACTATTCGCGTGGACAGTTTTATTGTTGTTGACATTCATAGACATAGCTTTTTCTTCTGCCACAGTGATGGTCCTGGAACATCTGCCCGCCACTGTAACCTACCGCACTGTAAGGACCCTCTGCTTGTGATGGTTACCCTTCTGAATGCTTTATGTCAGTAAAAATATGAGGATTTACCTCTGGTGGAGTATATGTACATTGTATTTACACGCATGCCAGGTGAGAGTTAGCACCGCGGGCGACTCGTCTTTGTTGTTGTACTTGCGTTACGTAGTTAACTCCCTTGTGTGTTGATTCTGCTTGATTTCAGTACCCACAAGTCCGAAGGTGGACTTCGCCGAAGTGAACCGAGCGGGCACTCTGCATGTGACGTGGACCTACAACCCGTGTAGCAACCTTGGAGACGATGTCTATGTCACTGGTTTCGTCATATACTTCTGCGTCATCACGGACACTCCCGACAAACGTTGCAAAGGTCACTGTTGTGGAAATGATCCACAGGAATTTGTTCAACGAAGCCACGGATTCTTAGAAGAAGAAGAAGAGAGAGAGAAAAAGAAGAAGGAAAAAAAAGAAGAAAAAAAAAGAAGAAGGGGGCTGGGGGGGGGGAGACCAGTTCCACCCCACAGTCCCCATTCCCAGCGCCCTCATCCAACACACACGCACGCACGCACCCCCCCCCCCCCCCACACACACACACACGCACGCACGCATGCACGCACGCACGCACGCACATACACAAAGCTGTAGAAATAGGTTTTGTCCGTTGAGAACCCTTTGGAAAATGCTTTAGCAATAACTATACTTATAGGGACATATTCAGTGTTTCCGCTTTGTGACGTTGCTGTGCTTTGACCTTTCGGCAGACAACTTCCTGCTCAGAGGCCTGTTTACTGAGGGCATAATGCTGGTTTGCTGCTGTGTGTTGACGAGGTGGTGCCCGGGCTGTATGTTGACGAGGTGGTGCCCGGTCTGTGTGTTGACGAGGTGGTGCCCGGGCTGTGTTGACGAGGTGGTGCCCGGGCTGTGTTGACGAGGTGGTGCCCGGGCTGTGTGTTGACGAGGTGGTGCCCGGGCTGAGTGCTGACGAGGTGGTGCCCGGGCTGTGTGTTGACGAGGTGGTGCCCGGGCTGAGTGCTGACGAGGTGGTGCCCGGGCTGTGTGTTGACGAGGTGGTGTCCGGGCTGAGTGCTGACGAGGTGGTGCCCGGGCTGTGTGTTGACGAGGTGACGCTGCGTTGCAGGTGGCGAGCACAACCGGACGGTGGGGCGCGAGGCCCGCAACGCGCTGCTGGAGGAGCTGCAGCCTGGGGCCTACTATAAGGTCAGCATGGTGGCCGTCTCGCAATGTGGGCCCAGCCAGCGCAGCCACCCGCCCGTCTACTCCAAGGTCACGGTTCCCCCGCTTCGTGAGTTTGCACACTCTACCCGCCTTTCCTGTACCACCCCATTGCCCTCTCTCTCGCTTCGCCACTTCCCCCTGTCCTGCCCCACCCCCTTCCTCCTCTCCTGCCCCACCCCCTTCCTCCTCTCCTGCCCCACCCCCTTCCTCCTCTCCTGCCCCCCCCCCCTTCCTCCTGTCCTGCTCCACTTTCGCGCCTGCTCCACCTTCTTCTTCACCGTTGAGAAATAAAGTTTAATCAATCAATCAGTCAATCAATCAATCAATCAATCAATCAATCAATCAATCTTCCTGTCCTGCCCCACCTCCTGTCCTGCTCCTCCCCTTGAATGGTTTGACTACTTGACAGTACTCCAAGGTCTAGTGGCTACATCTGTTTTTACAGAGGAGGCCAGCTCCAACGTTTCCGTTGTTGGCGTGGTGCTGGCTGTGGTCGTCCTCATCATCCTCATCATCTTCGGCGTCTGCAAAGTCATGAGGTAAACTGGAGAATTGTTGTATCGTGCGTTCTCTCGCCCTCATTTTGTTCACGGAAATAACGGTACTGGCCGTCCAACGTTTGACTGTACAGGTTTCCTAGCGTGCTGCAATTGTCCTCTTTCTTATTAGATTTGAGCGCGATCGCGTGAACTCGATGACTGACACGCTGACTAGGTGACTGACTCGCTCACTCACTCGGGTTTATCCCCAAGTTGGAGATCCATTTTAACCTTTGTTTCAGGCGCGTCCGGAAAACTCGGGAAAAGTTCATCGGCAGCTCCTTCCCGGAACTGCCATCCCTTCCTGCGGACGACGCGGTGGTGAGTTGT
The DNA here is from genome assembly GCA_963584105.1 of Alviniconcha strummeri. NCBI lineage: Eukaryota > Metazoa > Mollusca > Gastropoda > Provannidae > Alviniconcha > Alviniconcha strummeri. The sequence goes on along the minus strand of OY757545.1, from coordinate 5,447,186 downwards.
CTTTTGCCCGCCGCAGTCCGCCGTCCTTCCGTCGTCAGACCTTTGGCAGACACACTGGGCCTGGCTGACCTCACTTTGGTGCATACTGGGGTCTGAGCAAGGCGTCACACACACACACACACACACACACACACACACACACACACACACACACACACACACACACACACACACACACACACACACACACACACACACGCATCCCTCCCCATACTTCCCACCCCAACCAACTCTACACAAAACATGCACACATTGACCGCTGCTAAATGTAAAGCCAGTCTAATATCACCTGTGTGAAAAGACTTTAAAGGGGCAGATAAATGCAAAAAAGCTGCACCTCTTGTGTGCTCGCTATTTCTACAAAATTAATTTTTGTGCCCAGTGTGGGATGATTTTTGTTCGTTTCTTTTTTTTTGGTGGGGTGGGGGGGGGGGGGGAGGGGGGTGCCTGACAAAGCAACAGCTGATTGTAGTGTTCTTTTATTTAGCAGGAATACTTTTTATCGACCAGTTTGCTGTAACTTTCATTTGCTTTGCATATCCCGAGGGGAGGCCGGGGATGTCTGATGTCTCTCTCCTGTCTGGAATCTCAGGGCTGTCATTTGATTCCCCTTTGCTATCTCCTCTCTTGTTTTTCTGCCTAGTCCTTTTGCTCTTTCTGTCTTGTCAGTTTTCCGATAATGGTCCATTGTCCTGACTTTTCTGGAAAGCTTTCAAACCTTTTTCGTTAAGAGGCTTTTTTGTATGGCTCTTGTTGAGCAGCTAGGAGATGATAGTTGGTAGGTGGTGTGTGCAGCTTGCTGCCATATGGCACTGCTATTTGCTGTTATGCATTTATATAAAGTTTATAGTTATTTTCTTTATTTTTCTGTCCATTCCTTCTTTTTATACTTTTCTTTAGTATTCAGTATTTTAGTATTTGGTATTGAGAAATTGGACGGAATGGTCGCCGATACCAGCATGACCTGGGCTTATGTGCTCTTTCAACAGGGGTAATACTGGGGGGACTGACACTTCGAAAAATTTGTATTTGATGTTTGTGTATGTATGTTTTGTTTTGTGTTTGAGTAGGGATTATTTTGTGGACTGACGTGAAAGGAAGTTTATAATATATACGAGAAGAGTTTTGAAATGAGCATTTATATTTGCTTGTGACAGAGTCTGATTGTCCCGAGGCAACCCTGGGCAGTTGACAGGCGTTACAATCCGATTACGAACTAACTACACTGCTTTGCATGTCCTATCCGGGGTTAATATTTTGGGCTGTTGGATTGCTGCAGAAATCGTTCAAGGATCGTCCTCTGCCCAAAGTGCCGCAAGATTCCAGCTCCGACGTCAGCACGACCTACACGTCGGTGAGTTGCACTCGTCACGGCCTGGCCACAGCGCTGCTTTGCTCTTCCTGAATGTTTTTTGCCGACAGGAAGTCGTCTGCGTAAGCTGTTGGTGTTGGGGGGACACGTAGGGAACCAGTTCAGTCAGTTTCAGGCTCAAATGTAATGATGTGCACAGACAGTATTTATGATCATCTTCAAGATGTCTTAGAAAGAACACAGGATACTTTATTCATCCCATTACGGTGTCATCTCGCAAATAAAAAACAACTACAGAAACAAACAGACAAAAGCACAAAAGCAGTCGAAAACAGACAACTGACATCAATGAGTATAATTATACAGTATCAAAAAGAAGAAGAAAAAAAAAGGAAAAAAAGAGAGGGTACCACAGCATCGTCATAACGCTTTCACTCATCCATGCACGCACTCACACACACACACGCACACACACAAACGCGCGTGCGCACTCACACACATGCACGCACGCACGCACTCACACGCACGCACGCACGCACACACACTCACGCGCGCGCGCGCGTACTCCTATGATCTTACGCTCAAAACTTATATTAAACATGGAAATTGCTGGTGGCACCGAAGACAATTTCAAGCGATTAGTTTTTACGAGTGGAACTCGCAGTCTTTCCCTTCCTTCCATACGACTGCAGTTCTTCGAAAAGATGTTATTTGCCGACATTGAAATTAGAACCTGGTCGGCCCTGTGCTTTGTAGATAATCTACAGGTAGAAAACGGAGAGAGCAGTGCCTCTGTCCTGACGGGGGCTGCACGTGCTGAAGACGTTGCTGTGTGCCTGAGGGACCGGGCTGCACGTGCTGAAGACGTTGCTGTGTGCCTGAGGGACCGTGCTGTCTGTTGCAGGGCGTGGGGTCAACGGTCTGCGTGGACAAGCGGCAACGTGGCGGCAAGCACAAGAGCATCACCTCGGAGACGTCCCTGCTGGGCAACGAGGATGCGGGCAATGACGACGACAGCAGGCGGCGTCACAGGTCCGGCAACAGCTCCGTGTCGGAGCGGTCCAAGCTGCTGGCGGAAGACGGCGTCACGCGGGAGAGCGCGCCCTGCGTGTCCAAGTACGACTCCGACTCTGGGGCGGAGTCTCGTTGCTCCAGCGAGGACCACGACTATGCGTCCGTGGAGGGCGGCAGCGGGTCTGCAGAGGAAGGAGCGGCTGGGACCCAGGCCGTCGCGCGCAGCTCCCTCCCAGCGGGCGGTGGCGGCCCCCACATCGTGACCACGTCGGGCTGCGTGGCAGAGAGCAGGGCGGCGACGTTAGAGGCAGGCCATAAACAAACCGACTGGAAACCGTTAGAGCACAAGCCGGCCCCCAGCTACGCGCCACCTCCGCCGCCGGCCTGCCGACAGACGGGGTACATCCAGGCGTCCTTGGTTCCGGCTCACAGCGCCGTGCCCGCGGCCGTGTCGTCCTTCAAGCCCCAGGCGGAGAGCAAGCCCCAGCCGAAGACGCTGGAGCCCGCGGGCTGCTCTCAGAGCGGCCACCCCCCCGCCCAGCTCAGCGTGGCGCTGGAGCCGCTCAAGTCGCCCTTCTGCCCCCAGTGGGCGCCGTTGGCCGCGGGGGGCTATGTGTGCACCGAGGACCCCACCCTGCCCCGCCGACCGCCCGGCACCCAGACGAGGCCGTACGTGCCCACTGTGCGGGATACGCCCTTCACCGCCTCAGTGGACCCTTACGCCAGCACCAACGTCGCCTCCTTCTCCTCCCCCCCGCCCCCCGCCCCTGCCCCTCCCCCCAGCAGAGCGCCGCTCGGCAAGGGCCGTGACATCAGCCAGGCCCACGCCGTCCCCTCCCGGCCACCGCCGGCCCAAGCCGCGCCAGCTGCACGAGGTTACACGCCACCCTCCGCCCTCCTCAACGCCGCCAGCGCCCCCGCGGCAGCCTACAGCGGCAGCAGCAGCACCAGCAGCTACAGCGACGACAGCCGGTGGAGTGCGGAGAGGGGGGGCATGGAGGGGGTGCAGGGTTCGAGGCCGAGCGCGGACCTTGCGGACCCCATCTACTCCCCGCCCTGGGAGTCCAACGGCCTCGTCTCCTTCGTGGCCGACAACAGACCCCTCAGCGACTACATGCTGAACCTGCCGCACAACTTCTTTGATTCCACACTTCACGTCGATGACGGGCCCACCACAGAGCTTTGATCTGACAGTTGTATGGACTGGGTGACTTTGTGTGACCGGACTTGGGTTGGGTTTCGTTTTGCTGGACGAATTGGAATGGATTCCTCAGTGACGGAAAGTGATTTCACCTGGCCTTGGTCGCCCTGTCTGGGGTGCCCATGAACAAAGAACCTGTGTTCCGAGATGATACAGATCTGCATCACTGTCATGAACTTTATGGAGGCAGTAATCACCGTTGAAGATCTTGACACGCACGACAGTATCAGTGACTTTTAGGCCACGGTACGTGTTTGGTAAACTTGATCTAGAAAATTGCTGCCATCGGCTGTTTGCTGTAGCATTAAGCACTTAGTTCAGTGTCGGCAGAATGTTGTTGAACAATTTGTGATCCTGTGATTTGAATTCTTTCCTCTTGGCCATGTGAGTGAGTGAGAGAGTGTGTGTATGTGTGTGCGCGTGCGTGAGTGCGCGCGCGTGTGTGTGTGTGTGTGTGTGTGTGTGTGTGTGTGTGTGTGTGTGTGTGTGTGTGTGTGTGTGTGTGTGTGCGTGTGTGTGCGCGCCCGCGCGCGTGCGTCTATGACGATGGTTGTATTTTATTTGATTAGCTCATGGCTGTTATACCCTTTTTGAAGATCTCGCTTGCCGTTCTCTTACATTGTATCAATATAGAGTTTGAATTCGAACAACACGCTTTACTTGCTCTCCAGATTGTACAGGTTGTTTTAGAAGAGCTCAGTGGGTATGGACAGTCAGTATGGACATCAGTTATTGTCTTTGCTATATATATTTGTTTAATATAATTTATGGTTTTACCGTTTGTGTGGATGTGAATCTGTCGATCTGATCAGGTCGTGTGAAGGGTGTTGCATATCGCAACGACTCGGCGATAGGGAAACAAGCTGTCGATGTCCAGCAAATTCGGTTTTGGATTATAACTGATGGTGAAAAGATAATCAACAGTCTAATGTTTTAGTTTAGTCTAAAAATTGATTGTTGCCTATGATTCTCACATTTTGCTATTAATCGAGTGCCATATTCTGACCACAAGTATTTGATATGTGTTGGATGTAACAAACAATACTTGTTTACTTGACTTACCTCATTTTGATTATGTTTAGCGGTAACTATTGTTCTGATTCACATCTCAAAATCATCATTGTTGTAAGTTTGTCGTCTTACTTTGACGCGAGTGGAATGCGCACATGATGAAACTTCACTTCATTAATTAAGTAGGCCGAAGAGAGTCAGAGAAAATAATGGCATGAGTTTGTGCCTTGTAGGGTTCGATTTCATCCGCATTCCATCGGCGTACTGAAATCTGGGAACATTCTTTTGTTTCTTGTCTTTGGCTAAGGATGTGTAGATGCCTACCCTACCTGTGTTAGGACACAGTTGGCACATGAACATCAGTGTACAAACGCGCATCAAGCCATTGCGCAAGAGCATCGTGTACAAACGCTTATCAAGCCAATTCGCAAGAGCATCGTGTACAAACGCTTATCAAGCCAATTCGCAAGAGCATCGTGTACAAACGCTTATCAAGCCAATTCGCAAGAGCATCGTGTACAAACGCACATCAAGCCAATTCGCAAGAGCATCGTGTACAAACGCACGTCAAGCCATTGCAGAAGATCGGTGTATAAATCATACAAAAACGCACAAAAACGCCAATGTAGAAACACCAAAGCACTGTACTGGGACATCGTACACATCAACATGCTCTTTTAAAACATGAGCTTGAGCTGACTCGTCCGGTGAAGACGCTGTCGAAAACAGCGTGGACGGCCGTTTCGGACGAGGACAATCTTAGTCGTCACCCTAGAAACATAGATGCGAGTCAAAGACTAACCAGCAAACAGGGCCCGAAGGCATAGGAGCGACCACGTGAGTTTGTGTACGAAGCAGCAAATGCGCAAACTTACAATGTGAAATGTGCGCGTAATTAATGTAACGTGCTCAGTACTCATCCGTCGCAATTTTGAACTTCGGCCCCCAGACTACGTCTACTTCTTGGCGCGCCAAGAGACAGTACCGCTGTTCTTTGCCAACAGCCAGCACTGACGCGGAAGTGAACCATACTTCTCTCCGACAGCACGCTGGCAGATTTCTCTCTAGATTGACTGGTGTGACGGTGGTTCACCGTGGAAGTGTCGCCGTGACGTCACTTAAGGCAGCATGCGGCTGGAATGAGGGTAATGGACGCAGCTAGGGTCCCGTCTGACGTCAGTCAGCTCTTGCAGACGATGACTGCAGCGCGCACTGATGGACTGACCCCAGTCCCGTGAGGACGGCTAGGCTGCAGTTGGGAGCATTAGAGAGTCTGCACCATCGACTGTAAAGCGCCGCGGATCCGAAGGGCTAGGTTTGTGTAGCTGGACTAATGCAGACAATTTCATTCGTTGCTAACTTCAAGATTTCACTCGCTAATAACTTGTAACTGCTGGCATCACACAAGGCATCATTTTTGGTTGAGTCCGTCATCTCAGTTTATCAAGGCAGCATAATACGGAAAAGGTGCCAACTTTATTTTCTGGAATGTTTGTTTTTAGAACTTTCATTTCAATATTCTTGATTGCTTCAACTCGTCACCTGTGTACAAAATTCTCTGAAAACTGTTTTTGGTTGCTGCTTTTGAAGTGCACTATAAGCTGACTTCCCATCTCCATTCACTGAATCTGCGGTCATTCGAAAGGCTGTGGATTACGTTTTGCTTACAGATCGAATTTAACAACTTGTGTACACCAACGACAGATTAATTAAACCACCGATTTATGTAGCTTTTAAAAAGTTATTTTGAACTTTTGCCCGATGATTTTGCTAATCATTGGTTTTGATGAGATTTTACTTCTCAGTTTTACCTTTTTTCTTTACTTTTGCAAAGTAGGAAAACAACAACAAAAACAAAAACAAACAAAACCAACCAACCAACCAAACAACAACAAAAAACAAAACAACAACAAACTAAACAAAACAAAAACCAAAAAACCAAACAACAACAACAAAAGCAAACAAACAAACATACAAGCAACCAAGCAAGCAAGCAAAAGCAAAGACGCAACAGACTGTTTAAAATATGTGCATACAGTTGTTATCGTGTACGTGTGATGACTGACAGTTGATATGTAGCTTATTACTTTTAGCGTTTAGCTGACACGGCTTAATTTATTTGTACATTTTGTAAGATTGTGATGGCGGAAAGGGTGTGTGTGTGTGGGGGGGGGGGGGGGGGGGGGGGGAAGGGGGGGTAGACGTAAGTAGTCTAGCTGGTTTCCAGTTCCGTGTAGATACCACTTTCCTTTCAGGAGTCCTCGGTTTAGGTACTATATCTGTGTTAAAATGTTGATCCAGCGAGGCACACGTTGCACCTATTTGGTCCTGTGCATTATCTTATAAAATGGTGTGTGTGTGTGTGTGTGTGTGTGTGTGTGTGTGTGTGTGTGTGTGTATTTTGTACAGTTTCCTATCTTAAGCTACACATTATTTTTTTTTTTTTTTTTAATGTGGATTTAGTTGAAGTTTTTGGCAACCTGGAGTTTGTTTTGCTTAAAACAATACCTGCTGGACCAATTTCGGCTTGACCAATTTCGGCTTGAATGTTGTGCGTCTAGCTGCGATGTGTTCCGAGCTGACCGGCTGTGGTTTTGGTTGTGAGAGCCTCGTGCTGACGGTTGTGACGTGGACATTCCAGCTGCGCCTCTTTCTCCCCACATTTTGTCTCTGCATGCGCACCTTCTGCCTGGCCTGCAGCTCAACCCCACTTAGCTCTTTGTACCTCAGCTCGGTTTCCGTACATATTGTTTGCAAACTGCTGTTGATTTTTTTGCAGTGTGTGCAGTCATTATCAAAATGAATGGCTGATGTGCTGTTTTCTGCAGACTTCATTTTGATTTGACTGGGTTTTGATTTTATCACGGTTTTCAGCAAGGTTTTGTGTAAACAGAACTGACTCCGAGACATGGGACTTTTGCACGACTGAATGCTGAAAACTAGGATATATCCATTCCAGACAAATCCAATGGCAGACATACTTAATGCTGAAAGCCAGTGTATTCTATGGCTAAATGCTATGGCTTTGTGTACCTGGACAGTAAATCAAAATATGAAAATATGGTGTTGTGCTGGTTCTCTCTCTCTGTGACTCTTTGTCTCCCCCTCTGTCTCTCTGTCTCTGTCTCTCTCTGAGAGACACAGAAACACACACACACACGCACACGCACGCACGCACTTTGTTCTTTCCATTTAACAGAAAGGAAGAACAACAAAGAAAAGCCTTATAATTATATGTAAATTATTATGTTCTTAATAATAATAATAATACGTAACTCTAATATACCGCCTAATCCAACTAGACTGGCTCAAAGCACTTCACAATTCAAAACAAGAATGGACATGAGAATCAATACATGAAACATGCATACACCAGACGATGCAACGCCAACAGCAAAGCGCAGGCAAACATGCACACATCCCGGAATAATCTTGCTGTTATTGCAAATATATCGCTGTCATATTTCATAAGCTCCATCCCCCTCTCTCACACACGCACGCACGCACGCACACGCACGCACGCACGCACGCACACACGCACGCACGCACACACACACACACACGCACGCACACACACACACACGCATGTGCGACGCACATTCTTTTGTTCACATGATAGGACGGTTGCCAGTCTCATCACTGTTTTAAATGCTAGGACACCTGAAACACTATTCAATTTTTCTTAAAAGGGTTTACGAAAAAAACAGCAACTTTTATTGGGGCTTTCACCCATAGTACACATGCAGGCATCCCATAATGTATCGCTACGGACTGTGACTGGCGAGGACATGACCTCACAGTCACTGCAGTTGTCGGAAAAGGTAAATGCGTCGGATGAGACAATGTCCGGACAGGGACAAGGCAGTCAATCTAGACAGACAGCCTTTTATGAAGATATGTATGCGAATGTCACAAGCTACTTTTCACCTCTGTTATCAACTTTGGGTGGTGGTGCAGGAGTCTTTGAGTTCAGAACGTTTCCTTTCCACGAACTTCAGAATTCTCTTCTTGCACAGCACAAGAGAGACCGTGTCCAGGCGCGCCTTGCCCCGACGGTGTGCCATGGACACGTGATGCCCAGAGCCGGCACCGCCGGGCCCAGGACCAAGGAGCCGCTGTGGCGTTGCGGACCTGCTCTCTGCCTTTGCCTTTTTACTGCCTTGTCGCGTCGTGGTGCACGCGGACTCCGCCTCTCGGGGCCAGAACTCGTCCATCAGGGTCTGGAACTCCAGGGACCCTTTGGGTAACGGCGGCCGATGGATGCCGGCCACCACAGCGGCTGGCGAGGCGTGCAGGTCGAGGAAGGGCAGGTGGGGGTGGGGTTGGTGGTGGTGGTAGTGGGAGAGGGAGGTGCAGGAAGAGGTTCTGGACAGACTGGGGGAGGACGGAGACGAGGCGGGCGGCATGGTCAGCTGCAGCACGGAGTGATGGACTTGGTGGACCTTTGGGGAAAGCACTGGCCTTTCACAACCGCCGGCTTACCTGAAAAGGAAAAGACGGATTTGTAAGATACAGACACATAACTCGATCAAATTTAAAGTAGTCGCACGGGTTTATATTTGCTTTAATGTTTCTTTTATTTTGTTGTTGTTGAAAGTATTGGTATTTTTTGCAAACACACACACACACACACACACACACACACACACACACACACACACACACACACACACACACACACACAGAAGGTGTACATATTAGCCATGATTTTAAAGAATCTTTTTTCGTCTTCTTCTGTTTTTCTGATCGGTCGTCTAAAGGCGTTGGCCGGTTTTGTCTGCGCAGACAGGTAGAGGAGCTGATAAAAGAATACTCCAGTGAATGAAGCAAGTAATGCACTGATTAACTTAACAGTCAACCGACAAGCCTACCAAATGATATATTTTTATTTTTATTTTCTGATCGTTCTTTAAAAACGCCTTTGTTTTTTCAGACTCTTGAAATGTTCGTTACATTTACCCGTACGATCATATAGATGATCTCATTACGGACTGCCTCAGCAAACGGCTCAAACAACGAACTGACTAAATAACGGTCAATCAACAAAACCTACCCAGTGAGCAATTTTGTGGGCTGACAGAGACGTTTGTGATGGCGATCAAGTGCAGGCGATGCAGATCTCCCGTCAGTCGACCACTGATCAGTCAACTGACCAACACTGTTTTATCATGCAGCCTGGGTCTGAAATTGCCGCGTGAGGCATCCGCTCTATATACCCCGCGCTGACCTGTTTTGGAGCGCGGTGTTTTTAAAAGGGGGGGGGGGGGGGGGGGGTGCCTGTTGGATCTGGGTTCCACGCTGCGCCTCTCCCGCCGCGCGTCTTGTGTCAACAGTTGCCCTGAGTGGGGGCAGATTTGGGGTGAATCGGTCCACACGACACCCGTCACTCTCCCCAGAGCCGCTCCACGCTATCGATCTGTCCACGTGATCCACTGATCGGCCAAGACAGACGATCGAACGAAGCGAGCCGCGTCTGCATTTTTGATGCTGCTCCCACCTGGCTGTTTGTCAGCCACTTGTGGCACTGGTAAGCCCACCTGACACACTTTTCTCCTTACGCACATTAGCTTGCCTGACGTCAGCCGGTCTGACCAATGGTAAAACATGTGTGTTGACGGGATTACGCCGTGTCAGAGCTGTCCATAGCCATTCACCTCTGACTTCTGTCGGTCGCGTTTTCTGCTTCCACTCTCATTTGTCAGGCTCATTCAAATCACGACTCGCACGTCAGAATCGAAAAACAAACAAAACAAATGAAAATAATAAACATACAACCAGGCAAACCAGTCGTCAACTCCTCAACCCCGCCCCCCTTACCCATCCAACAAACCAATGAACAAAGTAATCTATTTCCGCCACATGAAAACTGGCATTATCAGTTACATGACTCATATACCGATGACAACAACTTGGAGCAGCAGCATCCGCAATCACCGGCGGTCATTTCATCAACATCATAAACGTACATAAGTGGACCTAATCCAGCTCGACCTTTGGTATCGCCGCAGTCAAGCTGGCGACATCTGGTTGAGAGCGCTGGGCCTCAGTGATCTTCTCGAAACTCTGGTCACATTTTAATTGCTTGTGGCGAAACTCTCGGTCACATTTTAATTGCTTGTAGCGAGTATTTGTCAGCCAAACGACGCATCTTACACGCTTGAATATTTTTAAGAAACTGGTGCGCGCGCGCGACGAATGATGGAATTTTAGTAGCGTTTTGCCTTCCTGCATTTCTTTCTGTCAAATCAGTTGTTAAATCGACTCAGCGCCGCCTATTTCAGCCGATAGGTAGCAAAAGCCTCACAACAGTAACCATCGGTGGTAGTCTGATTCAGTGGTGCTTTTAGGTCATCCACATTTAAGAGAGAGAGAGAGAGAGAGAGAGAGAGAGAGAGAGAGAGAGAGAGAGAGAGAGAGAGAGAGAGAGAGAGAGAGAGAGAAATTGACTGATTAAACCTTATTTCTCAACGATGAAAATATTAACTCAACGGCCGACTCGGTTGTAAAAACTCGCAAACAAACTCACACGTGGACCAAATGTAGTCGGCTGTTTATTACTCTCCATCGTAAAAGCCTTTCTCGAAATAATGGTCGTGGAACTTGCATCGTGGTTACACCGCTCTCCTCCCCCCCACCCGCTCCTCCTCCCCACCAGGCCTTCTGCCTCGTGGTGCTGACTGCTTTTTCAAGGACATCCTCTCTCCAACGGGTGTCCACTGTTTGGCCAGCGGATTAGCTGCCGCCCGGGGTGGCCAGTCCACCCCGGCGATCTCACTGGACTTCCGTGATGTCGTATACCTCTGTGTCAATATGTTCAACATTGACAAGGGGAAGAGTAAGTAAGTAACTTGGTGACAAGGGGAAGAGAGAGAGAGAGAGAGAGAGAGAGAGAGAGAGAGAGAGAGAGAGAGAGAGAGAGAGAGAGAGAGAGGACTCGAACTCGAACTCGAAAACTTTATTTTACAAGAATTGTAGTTTAGGTTCAGTCAAAAACCTAACAACTAGGCCTTGCTAAGCTACTGAGAGAGAGAGAGAGAGAGAGAGAGAGAGAGAGAGAGAGAGAGAGAGAGAGAGAGAGAGAGAGAGAGAGAGAGAGAGAGAGAGAGGGGTGGGGGATGGGGGGGTGGGGGTGGGGGCGGTGAGGCAGTATGTCACAGCGAGAAGCCTGCACGACGGAGAGATCGTCGATCTTTTTAACAGGACGACCTCCTTATTAAAACGAGAATGAATGAAAATTTACATACGGTCCAGATGGTAGAATTTACAATTCCACACAAGACAGTGCATGTTCACAATGCCATGTATGCATCGGCAATGCAGAAATGGTGCTCTCTCACAACTAGACACGTAAACCTGCCTTGATATGGGCGGTCTGCCCATCACGAACACTTTGACTGTGTGCTTTTAACACAGGCTTTACGCTAGCATACATTAAAGCTGTCATGACCTTTTTCTCAGCTCTCGTGTGATCTACATGATCGACTTGCTTTTTATACCGCGTTTTTGTTTTGTTTTGTTTTTTTAAATTTGTACTGAAGTAACCTACCTACCCAAACTCCAAGCACTGGTTTACGACATCCTTCCTTCAACCACTGCCGTATTTAGTTACGCCATGGGGTCCAGAAAACTGTCAGCTAACGAGCAGTTTTTCGTTGGTGCTCAAACAGTAGTAAGTTTGTTACAAATAACTCAGATTATGTCAGACGTTAGTTTTATAACTGACCATGTTGCTTACGCCAGCTCAAATAAAACAAAATCGTTTGAATCGAGACGGAACTCTTCTTCTTTTTTTAACCGGGGTGGATGCGCCTCATGTTTACGCGCGTGCTTGGGCGCTAGGTTGCTTCTACAGTCATATTAGTACCCAAACCATGCGTAGGGTGCTGACCGCGTCGGTGGACAGCTGCGCGGAGATAAAGAGTGCCCCTTCAGTGGCGTAACTAAATCTGGCAGAGTTTGGAGGAAGGTGCCGGAAAGCGGTGCTGGGAGTGTGCTACCTACCCTGCTCCTCTACTCCTTCCCGCCATGCCCCCTACAAGCCCCGCCCCCGCCATCCCCCCGCACCCTATCCCCTTGTGCTCCGTATCCTCCTGCCTCTCCCCCTCTTCTGTCCCGGAAGACAGACACCCCTGTTCCTCAAAGCGAAGAGGATTAGAGATTGGTGGTCTCCGTCCCCTCGAGAACAAGACCCAGCTTCTGACCACTGCTCACGGACTTCTGTTTCGCTCACGAATCAGAGCCCGAAAGGTAAACAACTTACACTCAATTATGCCACCCTACATGATGATGATGAAGTGATGCTTAATGTCCTAAGATGTCAGTTGACATATTAGGGACAAGTTGTGACCAATGCCGAAGCACGGTTCAGTAAAGCTTTACGTCCACGGAAACCAGAAGGCTCGTTAGGACGGATAGGCCAGGACGTCCACCTCGACTCTCACACAGCTCCTGAACTATGAACCACCCTACATAAATCTTCAGTCCAAATATTCCG
>OY757545.1:5423597-5433954 GCA_963584105.1 Alviniconcha strummeri | reverse complement strand
GAACACTATCACGGAACAGTTTCTCACAATCACCCATACGAATGGCTCCATTAAGATCAATTCGATTCTGGGGAAGCTTTGCATATTTCACCGCGAAGAGTATTGAAGTGTCAGAAGAGTGATATATGCCCGCTCGGCCCGCTGGTTCTGAATAAAGGCAGCCGATGTTCGCCACGGCTACACAACCCACACTGTGCGGGCAGCCATCGGCACGGCTACACAACCCACACTGTGCAGGCAGCCATCGGCACGGCTACACTACCCACACTGTGCAGGCAGCCATCGGCACGGCTACACTACCCACATTGTGCAGGCAGCCATCGGCACGGCTACACTACCCACATTGTGCAGGCAGCCATCGGCACGGCTACACTACCCACACTGTGCAGGCAGCCATCGGCACGGCTACACTACCCACATTGTGCAGGCAGCCATCGGCACGGCTACACTACCCACATTGTGCAGGCAGCCATCGGCACGGCTACACTACCCACACTGTGCAGGCAGCCATCGGCACGGCTACACTACCCACACTGTGCAGGCAGCCATCGGCACGGCTACACTACCCACATTGTGCAGGCAGCCATCGGCACGGCTACACTACCCACACTGTGCAGGCAGCCATCGGCACGGCTACACTACCCACATTGTGCGCCTGCCATCGCCACCGTAGTTTGGTGCTGGAGATGTTTTACTTGTTGAGGTAAGAAATTCAACTGAGAGAGCTGAAACTGATAGTTTATTTGTCAAACACACTTTTTATTACTTGTTGAGGTAAGGAATTCAACTGAGAGAGCTGAAACTTATAGTTTATTTGTCAAACACACTTTTTTTTATTGTTAAATTTTCTGTTGTTCTTGTGTATGCCTGCAGTAGAGTGCATTCTTGACATTACTGTAATCAAGAAGAAGAAGAAGAAGAAGAAGAAGAAGCAGAAGAAGAACCCGAGCAATGGCAATACTCAAGTAGAAATGTCATATGTTGTCGGAAACTCGCAGTTTTTTTGTTTTGTTTTTTTCAGTGAAAAATAAAACAGCCACTGTAATTCTGCTAATACTACAAAGTGACCGACGTTGACTTTCTTGAATATTTTTAGTCAGTCGTGTACAACGAATGCAATTTGTCTTTTGTCCCTGGGTAATGGCACAAACTGCACGGCAGTGGTGGTGGATATATACTGCTCTTGAAGATATATAATTATAACCGTCTGAAATTGCACGTATAAAGACTGAATTTGCATGCAGACAGAATAACTAATAATAACGAAACGAATAACGAAAGCACTACTGACTTTTGTGGTAGATATGAAGACGAAAAACATGAAATAGAAATTATAGCGGATTGACGATCCACGTATACACAGGACGCAGAGTAGCAACGGCAGTGGACTGATTTTGTTTTGTTTTTTAGACAGACGGACAGGGAACAGCAACGGCAATGCACGGAATTTCCACGTGGACAGGTAGACGGAGGAAATATGAGTGAATGGAGCTTGTTCTGAGACAAAATGACACAAAATAGTTAGCAACGGCAGTGGTTTGATTTCGTTTGAAGACTGAATGATTGACAATAACGATGGCAGAGGCCAGGCTTCGCTTTGCTTGGAGACAGAAGCTAGACAGAATATATCATTGTTAGCATGTCGACTTTGCTTGGAGACAAAAGCTAGACAAAAAACGGCAATGTTACCGGCATGTTCGATTTGCATGGAGACAGAAGCTAGAAAATAGCAGTGTTAGCAGGTTGCCCTTGATTGCAATCCAAAGCTAGAGAGAAGATAGTTAGTAAGTAGATTTTACTTACAGAAGACAGAAGAAAGAAACTGTCAGTGTTAGCTGGCAGATTTTGCTTGGAGACAAAAGGCTCGACACTTCCCTTTTTTGCCAGCAGGGAAGGGTGAAGCATGGGCAGCCGGTGGTCAGACTACATTACCGCCCTGCTGGACAAAGGCGTCGTGTCCAAGTGCGCCATCTACAGCCACAGAGGGCGCCAGTGGGCAGCTTCCGGCCCCGACTTTGTCTTAGACAGGCAGGAGCTGGACGCCATCATGCAGGGTTTTCAGGTGGGAACAGGCGCCAAGCTGTAGATCGTGAATCAAATAAGTGGAACAACTTAATTTGTTTTCATCGCCGCTTGCAACGTCGATTTTCATTGGTAGTGTTACTGAACCCGAAACAGTCTTGCCCCTCCCTTTCCTGGGCAGTAATGCTGGAAAATAGCTAGCCGATAATATTAGCTAAGTTACAACAATGCAAAGGAAACAGCAATTTATCTGTCTAGTCAAATAGATCTGTGAATACAAAAGGACGCCGACAGGAATAAAAAGGTAATAAAGAGAATTTATAAAGGTTGCATGCCTGCTCTGTTCGACTGAATACGAATTTTCAAGGAAACTATGCGAAGTTCAAAATAAAGTCATAAAATACCAGACAAGAAAATATCAGTGCAAGAATATATCTAACAAAACAAAAATATTAAGAGAGAGAGAGGTGGGGGGGGGGGGGGGGGCAAACAAACATGGAATTCGTTGTGCCAGCACAAAGTTTTGCAGTTCATTTTGTGTATGATGCGGCCCACGAATATGTATACTTTGTATATTGTTTGTCGTACATGCTTTACGATAGTCAGCGACTGGGTCAGTTCGACTCACTCTGCTGTGCGTCAAATACGGCCGTCACTTCAGTTTTGCCTGCGTTTTTTTCCTTTTCTTCCCGTGCTGCAATGAAGGCAAGATCGATGACCAAGCTTCATTGTTTTGCTTGGATACTGACAGCCGAGCGTTAATTTGATATCGCCTTTTTTTTTTTTTTTTTTTTTTTTTTTTTTACATGGTCTAGCTGCACATAACCGCCACAACGCTATATCAAATCATTGAAGTTTGTTCATCGTTTTGATATATACCACGCTTGTGTAACTGGTAACGCCTTCTACCGTCCAAACCAACTGGGGATCGTCCTACATCGACGAGACGTCAGTCTCGTAGCCAGTGCAACCGGTTTTGTCCTTGTGATGATGCAATTAGAAATTATGTACATGTGTCTGGTGCTAGCCATGGACTATTTTCTAGGTTGGACAGAAAATCAGCACTTGCTAACATTGTAAACTTACAAGGCAAGGGATTACCAGAAAGACAAAGTGGTTTCCGAGGACGATCTGGTGGAGCTGACGTTTATCTGACACAAGATGGAGCACAAAGTGTCAGTCGTCAGACTTCCAGCTATATGTTTTGTCTGTTGGCTTAGGGCTGTTGTTTTCAATTCTACGTCTTTTTATCTATGTACAATACATAATGGACCTGAATATAATGCCTCAACAATCAACTACTTGCTTGTCTTTTTCTACACTTCTCTGTCTGTCTGTCTGTCTGTCTGTCTCTGTCTGTCTCTGTCTGTCTGTCTGTCTGTCTGTCTGTCTGTCTGTCTGTCTGTCTGTCTCTCTCTCTCTCTCTCTCTCTCTCTCTCTCTCTCTCTCTCATAAAGGTAGACCCTCAATATAATTATATAAGCAGACTTCGGCTTCTGTGTCCACTTCTGATCGGAAATTGGACAATTAATCATTGTCTTTTTTGCATTTGCAAAGGAATTGTGGGGGGGGGGGGGGGGGGGGGGCACACTGTCATAATATTTCTATAACAGTACCTAGGCTTTGTGTGGGCTAATCCACAGCAACTTGTACACTGCTGCGCTATTGTTTTGAATTTGTCGTTGATCACAATGTGTAGCCTACTGTGATGTCGAGCTTATCTCTACTATTGCATCATCTTGTTTTAATGAACGCCATTCATTGAGTCATTCCGTCATCTACAACACAATTATTATTCTACCCTCGTTTCTGTAAATTTCAGGTTTGATGTAGTTGTGATGTACGATTAATGATTTGTTTGCAAATTATGTCCATTATGATCTGGTTTGTACCCCAGATCAGTTTTGTTTCTTTGGTTCCTACATGCAATATTCCGTATACATTTGTTAGGTAAATGTTTCATGTCTTTAATTTTGCACATTTCCCCGCCAAGCCCCAAATGGGGCCGAAAATTTGAACATTTTCCTTCCTCCTCTCTCATCTGATCGTCAAGAACATCTATTAAAAAAAAAAAAAAAAAAAAAATGTTATGGAGACTGCATGTGGTCAGTTTGGATATTTCCTTATTTGATCGTATTTGTGTTGAAGTTTTCTGTTTCCTTTTCGACAGGATGCTACAGAGTTGAGGAGCATGGGGCTACAGCTGGCTGGCATCAACTTCACTCTAACGCGACTCACCAACAGATACCACATGATGATTAGCCGTTGCTCGGCAACGGGGTCAGGTTGTGTTATCTACAAATGTGGACGATGCATTATCATAGCAACCCACGAAGATTCTGTACAGCCAGGTGCCTGTTACACTGCCATAGAACGACTGGGAGACTTTCTTACAGAGAAGGGCTATTGACGTCAGTGTCAATGTGCACTTGTATAGTGCAGCTTAACTCGATTCAGACATGTAGCCACATACTTGTTGCACTTGGCGAAGAAATGATTTTTTTAAGTTTTAAAAAAAGGGGGTGGGGCTGTGAGGCTTGTGAGGAGAGGAATGCGGGAGGAGCTGTGGGGAAAAGAGATCCTGTGAGCAGGATGAGGAGGCCGGACAGTGATTAAGGAGCTGAAAACAAATGTAATTTCAGCTGACGTCGAAAAGACTGCATCAGTTTTGAGCCTGTCTGGCGGATTTTTCCAGAGGGTGGGCACAGCATTGCTGAACGATCTTGCGCCTGAGTTTTATTGTTGGTGTTGTTTTGCGCCTGGCGTGTGTGTGTATGTGTGTGTGTGTGTGTGTGTGTGTGTGTGTGTGTGTGTGTGTGTGTGTGTGTGTGTGTGTGTGTGTGTGTGTGTGTGTGTGTGTGTGAGTTGATCATGATGTCGTAAAGTGTTGGCATGATCAAGTGAAACGAGAAAAGATGTCGTGTTGAGAATTTGACTTGTTCAAACATAGAACTGTACGAAGACGTCGGACGATAATGGGAATGTCCTGTGGCGGATAAGCGGTATTTGTATTTATAAAAGGTCTTTATCGCTCCCAAAATAGATTAATACCCCTCCCCGTCAGTTTCGGGACGTCCCCGCACCCCATCCCAACCTCCAGTGTCGCTACCCCGGCATAACCCGTGGCGTTAGTGAACTGAATGCACAATGTCAAAGTTGTTCCACTGCTGTGTATCTTTAATGTGGACAGGCCTTTAGCACAAAGTATCTTGGGTTTTGTTGGACACCGCGTCCAGCACCCTGAAACTAACTGGGGCGGCGGAGGGTCACTGCCCGAATCGGGATTCAAACCCCTAACCTCTCGATCCGGAGTGCAGCGTCTTTACCACTGACAGGGCTCCGCGTCCGCTACACCCTGCTGCACATTTGACAATTAAGGCCTGATGATCGACACAGTAGCTGTAGTCAGAGACGGTACCGGTAGGTAGGCTGATGATCGACACAGTAGCTGTAGTCAGAAACGGTACCGGTAGGTAGGCTGATGATCGACACAGTAGCTGTAGTCAGAAACGGTACCGGTAGGTAGGCTGCTACTGTCTATGGAAGAGTACATTGCAGCGGTTGTATCCAAACGTGCAATAACAGTATCAAATTGATGTGTGTATGTGTGTGTGTGTGTGTGTGTGTGTGTGTGTGTGTGTGTGTGTGTGTGTGTGTGTGTGTGTGTGAGTGTATGTGTGCGTGTGTGTGTGTGTGTGTGTGTGTGTGTGTGTGTGTGTGTGTGTGTGTATGTGTGCGTGTGTGCGTGTGTGTGCGTGTGTGTGTGTGAGTGTGTGTGTGCGTGCGTGTGGGTTTGTGTGTGTAAAGTCGTTGGATCCACAGATGCACTGGCACGCACAACTGTACAGAAACTGCAGCAGGTCCGAGGGTTCCCTTGCCATTCGTCAGTAACGTGATCACATGGCAAGGGAACCCTCGGACCTGCTGCAGTTTCTGATGTTTTGCTTGCTGACAGCACCATTACAAGGATATGCAGAAACAGTTTTGCCCAAAGTCATCCAGGAGGTGAGAAGGCAGCGTCCGATCACCACAACCCAGAAGGTCCAGCTCCACGACAGTGCCAGTCTCCATGAAACAAGCGCAGCAACTCAGTATGTTGAAGGACTATAATCCAAGTCTTACCTCACCCACCGTACAGCCCCGACCCTCGCACCATGCACCTTTCTCCTTCTCCAGCCCCGACCCTCGCACCATGCACCTTTCTCCTTCTCCAGCCCCGACCCTCGCACCATGCACCTTTCTCCTTCTCCAGCCCCGACCCTCGCACCATGCACCTTTCTCCTTCACCAATAAGCTGAGAGGAAGTTTTCTCGTGTCCAAAAGACCTCGCAAAAACGGCGAATTTAGAGCTGAAAACAATCCTCAAAGACCGCAAGGTATTTTCCAGTTTCATTTAGGCACTTGCAAAACGAAAAATATGAGAGTACTTCGTCAAAATTGCTGTAATTTAGAACAGGTGCGTCAAAAACTGATAAAAAATATATTTTCGTTTATCAATAGTTTTGGATCATTACTCGTAACTGTCTTATTCCCCCTACGACGACAAATGAGAGGCAAAAACAAGCCGGTGGTAAATCGCCGTGGCATAGGCCTACGTCGGTCTGGATTGTGGCAGTCTATTCTGGTCACACCATTGCTGCATCGATTACCGTCACTGGATTAGAGCTGTCGATTGTTTATGTCGTGAGAGAACTACCGCCCATCAGGGCACTGTGGCTTTTTGCTCCGCCTTCACATTGGCGTCCCCTTCCCCCCCATCGCCTCGGGAGCCTTGCAGACTACTTTCTTTGTGCTTGGCGTACCAGTCCATTGCGGTAGGACCCACACAGAGATTTTCCACCCGATCGAACCTGTCAACCAAGATTTGTCACACACACACACACACACACACACACACACACACACACACACACACACACACACACACACACACACACACACATCATATCGCATATCAGCACACACACACACACACACACACACACACACACACACACACACACACACACACACACTCATTCAATCACTCACTCAGTCACGTACGCTCATACGAGAGAGAGAGAGAGAGAGAGAGAGGGGGAGAGAGAGAGAGAGAGAGAGAGAGAGAGAGAGAGAGAGAGAGAGAGAGAGAGAGAGAGAGAGAGAGAGAGAGAGAGAGAGAGAGAGAGAGAGAGAGAGAGAGTCGTAATTTTGGTTTACGAAACAATCACTTATTTATTCTTTTTAAAAGCTTCAAGATGACAGACATTTTAACACAGTCAGTTAACACACTCATGATCCCCATCCCTTCCATCTCACACCAACATGTCACCATCCACCAGACAATAGAGTGCAACATTACGAAGAACATCACGTGCGTAGAAGAGAACAATTTTATAAGAAATACATTTTCCATGACTATAATTTATACAAAGGTGCAGGAAACACAGACATTTCGGTAATTGGTTTGAAACAGTAAAACGAACAAAAGCTTCGCACTTAAGCCAGGCAGTTTACAAAAATAATAAGAGTCTTCATATCAGAGCAGTACCCGCATGCAAAACACCGCTCAGATATTGTAGGTACACAAGAACACTAAAACGACAGTGGAACAAACTGCAATAGCAGTGGTCGTCATTGCTAATAACCTCTGTCTCAACACAAAAAGGCAAATGTAGTCAAGGGTTACACGCTACTGAGTATTACCTAGTCGGTTGTTCATACAGGCGAGTGTAAAACGAGAACTAAGTGTTCAACTCTAAGTAGTTTACAAAATGTACACCGGCTCCAGTTCACTGTACTGTCTTATCAAAAATGTCTGACTACCGTAAAACCACACCAAACAACAACAACAAAACAAGTAAGTCTAACACACTACACAGAAGTGAACAAACCGTTTCAATAAGCACGAAAGCATGCAAAACAGACGACTATAAGAAACATGAACTGGAACTCCTCCTAAGGCAATGAAGGAAGTGACAACCGATTAGCCTTTCCTTCGATGCACCAGAATTTTCTTCTATGCAGCAACAACAACATCGGAGTTTGGAACATGAAGTGAATTCTGTTGAAAAAAACAAAATGCGAGTTCAGGCAACGGTAGGTGGTCTTTTTTCACATTCATTGAACTCACTTAGCTAACAACAAGATCTAATCAATATTACACAGAACAAAAACAAGAAATGTTGGGGAAAAATGTAGCATATAAACAACTGACAATCTGTTCTCCAAAGAGAGTATCAAACCCTTATAAATAATTTGCAAATGTCAGATTTCGTGTCAGACTACTAATCACCACCATCCTCGAAGTTCAGTAAATCCTTCAACTCCCGGAAGTTGGCTGAAAGGTTTATAGACCTCCACCCGTCTAGCCCCCCCCCTCCTCCCCCCCCTCCCCCCACACCACACACACAATACACATAGCACAACACACACACACACACACACACACACACACACACACACACACACACACACACACACACACACACACACACACACACGCGCGCGCGCGCGCGCACAATTTGCATGAGTGCTACACAGGACACAGACCCTGTCACTTCTATCACGTTTCTCTGTTGAATTCAGCTTTATTCCTGACTGGCAACCATTTGCGGAGAAGGAAAAGTAAGGAATCTGGCACACTTACAATGAATTGATGATGTAGGTCGTTGAAAACACCGATGACACTGCTGCTGGGAGACTGCAGCCACGTTGGAATGTGCTGAAAACACACAGGTGTGTCAGTCCCTGCTACAAGGATAATATGTAGTCACCAGCGACATAAAACTGTGCACAGGAATTTGTCTTGGTGACGTTCCATTCAAACGTGTGCATTAACGAACAGCACACAGCAACACAAGTCCAAGTACAAATAATTATAAGTCATTAAAGTTTAAATGTAGCGATGTCAAAACTCTCATTCGTGTAATGTAAATTACATAGGCACACACACACGTGTTCAGGTCATTGTCTATCATGGAAACCGAAGTGAAAAGGCATCACGGGCCCCACTGATAGTATTGGGATAATATAACTACATAAACACAGCTTTTTTCCGCTCGATATTTCGTCCTGTTTGTTAAACATCGACGTTTGAAAGTCGCGAAAACACGACCATAAATGCTACCATTTTGTGCCTAGCAATCTCTATTGCTCCGTGACGTCATAAACAAGGCCGGCACATGTGGAAAAAATGTCAAATACGTCACGACCTGAACTTTTCCACCCAACTCTTCACTGGTAAAGAGCAAACCAGCATGGCTGTGTCCCAAGGAGCTTACATTCGCAGCGAAGAAGTACTTGCTTTGCATAACTATTGTAGTGATAGAGCCACCAAATGAAGTCAGAATATGGTACCTTTTCGAGCATCGTTTTACGTTTTCGGGCCAACTTGCGTCTTCGCTTTGGTTTCCCTTTAATTAAGGTCAACTTGCGTCTTCGCTTTGGTTTCCCTTTAATTAAGGTATTGAAGCAGAGCTGTGCAGCGGCAGCGATGCCGGCCCCTATACTCACATTCCACAGCCAGGAGTTGTTGTGGCACAGTCTGCACACCGTGTGTCCCCGGCCCGTCCCGTCGTCGTGACAACTGCACACCTGGCAACTCGGGGGCAGCGCCGTGAGGGCGCCACGCTCAGCGAACGACTCCAAGAACTCGTTCCGGATGCGCCCCCTCTCGCTCATGTGCGTGACGTCAAACACGGAGCCGTTGGTGGACAAGGCGAGCTGAGCACATGCGTCCGTCGGTGACTCCAGTTGCTGGAAGATGGCGTCGCTCTTTCTGGCGGCCGACTTCTGGGTGTGAACTCTAGCGTTGTCCAAACCTGTGTGCGAGTGAAACAGCCAGTGTTAAGTGTTTCTGAAGCACGCAGTCAGCCATAACGTAACGGTGAATGAGGTTTTGTGTTAGTCCGTCGAGACTAGTCTGCAGGGTCAGTGGACTGACAGCTAGTCCCCTCACTACTCAAACTAGAACGCAAACAACCCGCTGCTTAAGATCGAGTGCAGCCTTCTTAAGCATGGGCTACGTGTTACACATTTCTACAGTTTGATTTTTACAGCCCTTCCATTTCGTGGCGCCCTTCCTCCAACCTCACCCAAACCTGGTTACGCTATCAAAAGGGTACGTCTTAGTTCTCCGAGATCTGTCCACCCTGTGAAGAAAAAGGTCAGCGTAGTCAAGGGTTGCATCTTGTACAATATGACCAAGTCGGATACCCGTGCAGAAATGTCAATACACCCAGACTCACCAAAGAGACGGACAGGACTGTGGTTGGCGGACTCTGTCAGCCTGAAGTCCTGAGCCTTCAGCACGTGCAGCATAAAGCCGTGTGACTTCAGCACCTGTGCTAGTGCG
>OY757545.1:5398597-5418597 GCA_963584105.1 Alviniconcha strummeri | reverse complement strand
GGGATCCATCCTTTCATTCTCATCACTTCAGTAAGATGGCCTTTGGTTCACCCGCTTACCAGTTACCGCCCACTCGCCCACTCAATCACTCACACAGTAACTGTCTTACACACTGGCTCATTTGTTCATTCATTCATTCACTCACTTGCTCACTCACTCGGATCCTCATTCAGTCGTTTATTTATCCACTCCGTCGCTCACTCATTCAGTTGCTCGTTCAGCCACTTGCTACCCTCTCGTTCATCCGTTCATTCAGTGCCAGTTAATATACTGGTCTCACCGGGCAGGTAGATCTCAAACTGCAGCTCTCCGTTTTTGGGGTCGAAGACGATGACTCTGGACTTGTCGAGGTCGACGACGGCGTTCTTGATGCGAGTGATCTCCAGCAGCGCCACGTCCTTGGCCAGCTCGAACAGCTGCACCACCGCCAGCCGCATGTTCTTGTTCACGTGCCAGTAGTGGTAGGCCCACACCCCCTGCGTGGGTCACACAGGTAACAAAGCAATGAATCACGCAGGTAACAAGCCAAGCTGAATCACACAAAGCAATGAATCACACAGGTAACAAGCCATGAGGTCACACACGTAACAAACCATAAAGCCACACAGGTAACAAACCATGAAGTCACACCGGTAACAAACCAATGAAGTCACACAGGTAAGAAACCAATGAAGTCACACGGGCAACAAACCACCAATGAAGTCACACAGGCAACAAGCCATAAAGTCACACAGGTAACAACCCAAGGAAGTCACACAAGCAAACCAATGACGTCACACAGGCAACAAGCCATGAAGTAGAACCATGGTTATAGTGCTAGTAGCGGTAGGCCCACCCCCCACACCCCCTGCTAGCATACTTGTCGTTAATGTGTGCAGCCAGACCCAGTCGTTGCTCGCGACACTCAGATTATAAATTGATTATAAAATGAAAACAGCATTTTAAAACAATACCTTATAAGTTTTTATCTCGGTCTCTTCTACTGACCGAACAAAGCATGTGCAGAGAATTGGACTATACGCGCATTTCCTTTAAAATAAAGCTGTTTCAGCTAATTGTAAGAAATACACGTGTAGCCACACACGGCTGTTGACCAACCTGCTGATACACTTCGTTGGTGATGATGTAGATTTGTTGGAACTCGGGTCGCTGCACGAGGTCGTGGAACTGGTCGCTGATGAGCTGCTTGGACCTGGTCACCACCAGCAGGTAGGAGTCCTTCAGCCCAAGTCGCTCCAGCGCCATCATCAGCCGCAGGTTGGCCGCCTCAGCCAGCTGTTTGTAGTCCCCGTGCGACAGCTGCATCAGTGCGGAGCGGGCGGTGCTGTAGGCGCGGGCAAGGCCCTGGTACTGCGGCGTCTGACGCAAGGCTGCTGTGTACCCTGCAAGCAGCAACCACGTGCAGCCGTCCTTGTCGTCTCTCCAAAAGCGTCATCGTGCGTTCTTACTACCTGTGTCCAAGCACTGACGTCTGGCCCTATCCAAAGCACTTGAACTATACTTTTAACTCTCCGACCTCGTGACCCCAAGAAGGAGAAAAGGTTTGCTGCTGTGCGCGACAAGACCGGCCCACCTCCCATCGTGTGCAGACCTATATTGTCACCAAGCGCCCACTTTGCATGATGCACGATGAGGCAGGAAATAGAGTATGACTTCGCAAACCATTCAGAAGTTCATCAGATGCTAGTCCCACAAATACTAACGCGTCCTTAATCGTAACAATTTTGCAAAAGGCAGCCCAGCTGGAAATGACACACCAACATACCAAGTTTGGTAGGATCAGGACCAACATACCAAGTTTAGTAGGATCAGGAACTTTGGTAGGATCTGGACCACCATACCAAGTTTAGTAGGATCAGGAAGTTTTGTGGGATCAGGACCAACATACCATGTTTAGTAGGATCAGGAAGTTTTGCAGGATCAGGACCAACATACCAAGTTTAGTAGGATCAGGAAGTTTTGTAGGATCAGGACCAACATACCCGGTTTAGTAGGATCAGGATGTTTGGTAGAATCAGGACCAACATACCAAGTTTAGTAAGATCAGGATCAGATTCAGCTTGTGTTCTCGCAGGGTACAACATGGGTAAGGTCGGTCACAGCGCTGCTTTATATACATTTCATTTCAACACATAGATATTATTCAAAATGCAGACGCTGCTAAGAAGCGCCAGCGGCACTGTGTAAGATAAGTGTCATACATGACAAGGGCAGAGACCGTGTACCTACCTTGCAATTTGCGCTCGATCTGTCTGGAGTAGAGGAGGTACTTGCGGTACGACTGGTCCGACAGATATGCCACCTGCACACTCAGCTCATCCAGCGCCTGTTCCATCACCACGCGGCTGTTCTGTGACACACGATACAGCTCTGTTTGCATGAGGTATCTATCTTTAAATACTACAGCTCTGTTTGTATGAGGTATCTCTCTTTACATACTACAGCTCTGTTTGCATGAGGTATCTCTCTTTACATAATACAGCTCTGTTTGCATGAGGTATCTCTCTTTACATAATACAGCTCTGTTTGCATGAGGTATCTCTCTTTACATACTACAGCTCTGTTTGCATGAGTCAGCGCTGTTTACATCATATAGCTCTGCTTACATACCATAGCCCTGTCTACATGATATAGCTCTGTTTACATCATACACCTCTGTTTACTTAATACAGATCTGTCTATCACCTACAGCTCCATCAGATGCGGCTGTTCTGTGACCTTTCAAGCTTTGTTTAACGCATATACAACTGCATCAGCATTCATCACGGCTGTTCTGTGACCTGTCCAGCTTTGTTTAACGCATATACAACTGCATCAGCATTCATCACGGCTATTCTGTGACCTGTCCAGCTTTGTTTAACGCATATACAACTGCATCAGCATTCACCACGGCTGTTCTGTGGCACAGTGTATTTGCATATAAGAGCAGGCATACACTCACCTTAAGACCGGAGGCAAAGTCGGAGACGAGCTGAGCGTAGCGCTGCGCCATGGGGTACTGCCCCAGCCCCTTCATCACCTGGGCGATGTCCTGCTGCAGCTGCTGGTACACCTGGCTGTACTGCATGGACAGGGACTGCAGCCCCTCCCTGACACCCACAACACGACACGTGCAACACAAACTGGACAAGCGACTAACTGGCTGGCAATATAGCACTCACACTGGCGCCACACAAGACTGCTGCCATTACCGGTAACAGCTATCAGAGTCTAACCATTACATTATGTGCTGTAATTAATGTGATTCCATGCCATGATTAACTAGCTTTCTGTGTTGTTACTGACTGAATAAACTAATTCCCATGTTATGCTGTAAACAGCTTCAGTCATTAATTATCTAAAACCTGTAAATAATTCACTTTCTGTGTTGTAACTGATAAGCCAAAATTGCAATTCTAATTTTATGCTGTAAAC
Source organism: Alviniconcha strummeri (assembly GCA_963584105.1). Taxonomy (NCBI): domain Eukaryota; kingdom Metazoa; phylum Mollusca; class Gastropoda; family Provannidae; genus Alviniconcha; species Alviniconcha strummeri. Next base: position 5,415,183 of record OY757545.1, on the reverse strand, counting down.
AGCTTCAGTCGTTAATCAGCTAAAACTGTAAACTGTATACAGTTAGCTTTCTGCGGAGTATGTAATTAGGAAAAGAACATAGCTGCATGCCATGGAATTTGTATGCTTGTATGCTTAGACGCCCCCTTAGACAAGCCCGCGGGCTGTCCAAGTATCACAGTAATGTTAACAAGCTCGTGTTGGTGTCGGAAATAAGGATCAAACACCTGGGGTCTGTAGAGCTCGCAGTGTGAGTCCGATCACACGTTGTGTTTACTCCGTTTGTCCATGTGGGCGGGGTTGTCTGGCTAAAAGCGATAGGTCACTTCCTTTTACAAGCGAGCTCCATCAAGTGAATTGTAATGGAAATGGCATCAAGTTGGAATGTGGGAGTCGATCACTAGGCCAGCATCAGTGCAGAGTCAGTTTACAATGGCATGAAGAGAAAGAGAGGCGCGTGGCGGCAACTTACATCACGGTCTGGATGGCCCCGCTGGTGAAGCTGCCCAACTCCTGCACGTACAACGCGTTGCTCTGGTAGAATCGGCGCATGTCGCGCTGCATTGTGTTCAGGTGAGTCTGAAGAACGTTCATCTCCACCTACAGTCACACATGGTCCATTCACTATGATGGCAACTTGTTTGTCATTCCTTTTCATTATCATTAAATAAAATGTTGAAATACACGAAAGTCGGAAAATGGCGTGACATCTTTTCCATCTACTCCATAAAGGGTTTTATTAGATACTTAGATATTCCTCGTCGTCCTCATCACCTTCACGCCCGCGTGCGCACAACACACACACACACACACACACACACACACACACACACACACACACACACACACACACACACACACACATCACAATTTCCCCAGCGCCCAAATATTCAGTCACCACATCAAGACGCATTTTTTCCAAAAATGTTCATGTTAACACACACACACACACACACACACACACACACACACACACACACACACACACATACACATACACAAACACAACCTCACAATTTCCCCAGCTCTCAAATATTCAGTCATCATATCAAGACACGTTTCTTCCAAATATTCATGTTAACACACACACACACACACACACACACACACACACACACACACACACACACACACACACACACACAAAATTCCCACCACCCTACATTCCTCCCCAGAGCACGGCAACACACGCACCCATTGCCAAAGAGTTACCTGCAGTTGCCGGAGAAGCGGCCCGGCCTCGTCCTTGACCTCTTCCATGATGACCTGGTACTTGGCCTCCAGCTCGCGGCCCACAGCCTCCGCCGCTGCCCGGAAGGTGTCGCTGCTGCTGTAACTGAACACGGTCAGCTGTGTGCCCAGGTATTGCTGCAGACACACACAGTCAACAAACACAATTATACGTCTTCATTTCCTCTTCTATGTGCACTTTGCTGTTCATCATTTCCCCATGTTCTATGCTTGTTTTTCGTACGTCAGTGTGTATGAAGTTGGAAAAGGCAAAACGATGAAGGCACATTTGCGAGTTCAAATCCCAGTTAAGCCCACCGCCTTAGTTAAACTGTGGTGGATTCAGTGATTCAGCCCCAGGAAGAATCACCGTACCAAAGCTGTAGTGGGGTGGGTTGGACTCGTTGGGCTCTGCGTGTGCATAGTTCCTCCCCTCTTCCTCTTAAACTGGTTATTTGTTATTGATGTAGTGCGTGGCTTTGCTGCTGAATGAGAGGCGGAGTGTTTGTGTGGTATGATTAATAGAGTGTACATGTCCAAATGCGTAAGTACTTTACTTAATATGCTATTTCCCTCTCCTTTTTCGTCGCTAAAATGTTTTGTAGGCGCTTTGGGCTTGTCTGGGATGGTGCTTCAGAAATAGTCATCATTATCGTTACGGAACTGCTACAGACACGCCCACTTTGCACAATCACTGCAGAAAAACCGCTGTTCTAGCAAATTACTGCGAAAGTAATAGAAAAAATAGCACAGCTTTAGAAACCTGTTGGAAAGAGCGACGACATCATCGCATCAGGCTTTTTGGAAGGGGCGTAATCTCACATTAGTAAAGTAACAACAAGAAAAAACGAAAACAAACAACCAGCACAGACAGTAAGCACTGAGACCTGCAGGTCAGTGAGCATGCGTGGGCGCCAGTTGAGTCTGGTGTGTAGCACGTGCGAGGAGTTGAGGCGCACTGTCATCAGTGTCTCGCTGATCGTCTTTTCGTTCTCCATGCGATACATCTCCAGCTGCAGCATGCTGTCGTCCATCATGTGAGCGAACAGGTTCACCGTGTTGCGGGGGGAGGCTGAAGCCAAAGAAAGACAGACAACGATGACGGCTTTGTTGCTGTGCTCACTACAACCACAAGAATCCAATCCCAGAGAGAGAGAGAGAGAGAGAGAGAGAGAGAGAGAGAGAGAGAGAGAGAGAGAGAGAGAGAGAGAGAGAGAGAGAGAGAGAGAGACAGACAGACAGACAGACAGACAGACAGACAGTCAGTCAGACAGACAGACAGACAGACGGAGATGGCTGACTGCCAAAAATCAACACGGAGTACTCGATATGGGCGGAATACAATGCACGACAACCTCAGGGTTTATTCCATTGCTAGGACCTGTTTCGAGTGAAATCTCAGAAACGCTATAGTTGTGTATAGACAATGCCATCTATTCTAGTAGTCTGAGACCACAACAGAAATCAAACTAATCAACCTCAGCTAGCCGATGCTGTATGACATTTACCTTTATCATATCGGAAGGTCAGCTCTAAGGTCTTTGTCTCAGGGTTGATAAAGATGTCCATGACCCGTGACCTTTGACCGTCTTCAATGCTGGCCAACATGAGGTTGTAGTTGCGGTCGCCGGACAGCTCTCCTTCCAGGGACCAGTCCTTCACAGGTGACTTCAGCTGCAGATACAAATTACAGTTTGTCACTGCAAACTGACTGATGTCATCCTCTTCATAATAATGAAGGGGACTTCTATATCGCCCATCTACCACACAAGGTGAGAGCGCAGGGCGCTTTACAAATAACACTAGCAACACACACGCACGCACGCACGAACACGCGCACGTATACACACACACACACACACACACACACACACACACACACACACACACACACACACACACACACACACATCTTTACACACAACTTATACACACCAGCACTCCGTCGTTAATGTTAAGTAGTGAACTGTAAAAACTGTTTTCGCTGTTCTTGGGTATCAGTAATCTGACAAAATAACTGTATTCACTTCAACCTTTATATTTTCAAGTCAGCATAGCTGCATGCTACCGTTCGTTCGTCCGTCCGTCCGCCCGCCAGTCAACCAGTCAGTCTGTTTGTCTGCCGTAAGTTGGCCTGTCGACAAACGGCTCATAGTTACCTCCACAACCATCAGCTTCCCCAGCTTGTCAATGTGGCCGCGCATCTCCACGGTTTTCTTCTCCCTCGCTGACGTCAGGTAGACCACCTTGGTTGCCATGGAGCTCAGGGCATGTGAGTTGCCCACGTGTGACGCCATCTGGATGTTGACGTCAGTCATGGGGTGGACAATGCCGACAGCGAGGCTGTAGTTGGTGGCGTCACGACCGTACGACAGGTCGTCGATGCGAGTGGTGACCACTATCAGCTTCCGTGGATCCACAGAATAGGAGAACTCGGTTCGGGTGTTGAGAAGCGTGCTTCCTGAATTGACCGCCATCTCTGTAGTCAGCGAGTATTCCTGCCACACACAAGAAAACAAAACACATGTAGCAGACAAATCCACGGAGGATCTGTTCTCCAAACAAACTTCTTTTGATTGTACTTTCGTTTGGTTCTGCTTTCAGTTTCAATGATTTCGTTACCTGAACTATGGTTCTGCTTTCAGTTTCAATGATTTCGTTACCTGAATACATATAAATATTTTTAGAATAAACAAATATCTATTAAAGAGAATACATCCACCACGTGAGTGAAGTCACTGAGACCCTTAGGTGTAGGGTGAAACCCATCTCGAAGACGTCAGTTTATGGCCTTTAATGAAAGGTGGTCCTATGAAAGACTTAGGACAAATAAAATGGCCCTAAAGCAGGCACTGTCATGTCATGCTGCATTGTCTTGTGTTGTGTCGTTCTGTGATGCAATTGTCTTGTGTTGTGTCGTTCTGTGATGCAATTGTCTTGTGTTGTGTCGTTCTGTGATGCAATTGTCCTGTGTTGTGTCGTTCTGTGATGCAATTGTCTTGTGTTGTGTCGCTCTGTGATGCAATTGTCTTGTGTTGTGTCGTTCTGTGATGCAACTGTCTTGTGTTGTGTCGCTCTGTGATGCAATTGTCTTGTGTTGTGTCGCTCTGTGATGCAGTTTACTGCTGTGCGTGCAGCGCCTGTCCACTGTGGACGGACCTTGTCGACGAAGGGCAGGTCGAGGCCGAGCTGCACCTTCCTGGTCTTGCCCCGCTTGTCCAGCTGTCCCTTCAGTCCCAGCTTCATGTTCTTGTCTCCGTCCGCGTCCCACATCACCGCCCCCTCCGCAGCCTGCGCTCTCCCCGTGTCGCTGTACATGCCCTCCACCTGCACGCTCCGCATGGGCACGCCCACCTGCAACATGCAGCCACCCGTGACTGTCAGGTACCACCCGGCAACACTGGGACTCGTGCTACAAACCTCTCTACCTGTCCACTCCGCATAGACACGCCGCCTGCAACATGGGAACCGTGGTCACGCAAGATTACACAGTAGTGCACCCACCTGCAACCCGCAGTCACCACAGTCAGGTATGATCTCAACGCTACTACCTGTGATGTGTGTAACTTCCCTGCACCTGCACCTGCACACTTTAATGGATAGGCCAACGTGCAACACGCAGTTGCCGTGTTCCGGTAAGATCTCCAAACACTGGACTTGCATTTGTCCCTGAACTTGCACGCTCCGTAAACGAACAAGATATCCCAACGGTTAGCTTGCTGCTCCTTGCACCTGGCCTGTATTATTTCCATTGTAGCGTACAGCCACCACCTCTAGGTTTACTTACTCCACCCCCCCCCCCCCCATCCCATCCCCCCGATACAGGCTGAACTGAGCTGACCGGTACGGACGTGGACATCCATCATCGACGAATCAAAACTTGCTTTTCGTAAATAATCAACTGTCATCGGGAAAATGCTCGGACAAAGCAACAAAAGTTACGGTTTCTAACCATGCCTTCATACATCTAGTTACTGAGTTTGAAAGGAAACGGGTACACCCTCGAACTTTACAAGCGGCCGGAGTAGTCCGGACATCCTTGTCCCTAATATGCTTTTAGCATCTGTGGACATTAAGCAAAAACAGAACGAACGAACCGGACATCCCTTCACAACGTCTAGGGACCGCTGACAGCTGCATTTCAAAGTGAGAGAGAATGGCAATTAACACCTGCTGCCGCGAGGTGCGGACCCACTGACCTTGACCATAGCGTCATAGGCGGAGCTGTAGCGGGAGCTGCGGTCAGTCCAGCTGACCACGTAGGACAGCATCTGGCCAGCCGTCTTGTCCCACGTCAGCAGGAAGTCCGTCTGGAACTCCTTGTCCGCTTTCTTCAGCAGGTACTCCACACCCATCGTGCGAGCCGGGTGCACCACCCACACCTGCACCATTAGGGTAGAAAATGACTACAACTGACTAAGGCAGTACGTCAGGGAGTGATAGTGACATTGTGTTAGGGACTGGGTGTCACGCTATGTTAGAAACTGACCGCGGCACTCTGTTAGAAACTGACCGGAACACTTTGTGAGTGACTATGACTTTTAGAGAGAAATTAACTGAAACACTATGATTGTGAGTGGCTGTGACACTATCTTTGGGAGTGACTGTGACACTGTATTTGGGAGTGAATGTGACACTATGTTTGGGAATGACTGTGACACTATGTTTGGGAGTGAATGTGACACTATGTTTGGGATTGGCTGTACGTGTGACCCTATGTTTGTCAGTGACTGTGACATGTAGTTAGAGACTGACCGCAACACTATCTTTTGAGGGTGACTATGACACTATGTTTGTGAGCGACTGTGACATTACGTTAGGAACTGACTGTGACACCATGCTAGGGAACGGCTGTAACTCTACTATAGGAACTGTGACAGCATCTGAGGAATGAATTAAAAATACGGTACAGTATAATTAAAAAGGGTACAGCAGATGCGTTTCTTGCATAAAGCATGTTGATGTTTGAGTACAAAGGCAAATCAGCTGGATATATAGTATACGACAGTTTAAACGACAATATTGTCGGCCGTATCTCACAATACAGTGTTAGACAGACGACCCACCAGCCTGAACTGACCTTCATGGTTTTGTCCGTGCCCAGCTTGTCCGTGCGGTCCGTGTAGTCTCCGGTCAGATGGACGTTCATGTCCGGCAGCCTCTTGTCCCAGTTGAGCTTCAGCTCGCCCTCCATCGTGGTGGGCGTGTACCGGCCGCCGATCAGGAACTCCATGGGGCGGGGCTCGCGGAACTCCACGCTGCCCACGCGCCGGTCGTCCAAGCTGTAGGCGAAGTCAGCGTCCAGGTAAGTCCTGCCGTTGAACTTGGCCACCGCAGAGTCCTGGATTCGCCGGCTGTTGTGACCGTGATCGAACGACACGCTGAGCTGAGACGCTTCCTGGAAAGGGGTCGTCATGGCGACGCTTCCTTTGTAGCTGGTATCCGAGGAGTAGTCGTCGCCGATCTGCAGGCTGGTGTCCAAGGTGATTTCTTTCAGCAGCTCCCAGCCGGCCACGAGGCGGGCGTTGTACTTGCTGCCAAGCTGCGTACTCCGCACCGACAGCCGCAGGTCCTCCGCGTTCTTAATGGTGCTGGTGAAGGTCGTCCGACCGTCGAAGACGAAGGGCGACGTGTAGCTCCACACCGTTTCGCTGGTGATGGTGCCGATGGCCTCCGCCTTCAAGGCGTGACTGGTGGTGAAGTGGGTGATTCCCCCGTCGTGAGTGGTGGTCAGCTCCACGCTGGTCCAGCCGTCAAACGGCGTCTGGCACTTGATGTTGACCATGATGGGCCAGATGCCGGCACGCACCATGTAGGTGGAGGTCAGCGGCTCGGGCTGACTCAACAGCCTCAGGGTGGAGGTCCCCTCCAGCCTCATGTCCGCCTCGTCAAACGTTCCACTGGCAGTGAAAGACTCGAAGTCCTTGAAAGGCCCTGTGATCGAAACCGCCAGCTGGGAATTGTCTGTAAATTCTATTTTTCCGTCGATGGCGCTCGCCAAACCCAATTTGAGGACAACATCCGCTGACAACATATTTTTGCGATAGGTGTGCTTATACGTGAGCTTGTTGTCAAGATATTCCGCGAAGGGAAGTCTAAAGGTCGTCGTCATGACCACGCGTCTCCACTTGTTGCGCTGGAAATCGATGGTGCCCTTCACTTCCTTGTCGTCTCTGTACTTGACGTAGACGCTGGTTTGGAAGTTGGTTGAGTCTCCGCTGTGGTTGAAAGATGCTGCGAGGTCCGTGTAGTCTTTAAAGTTGGTGCGCACGTTCACCTTTCCAGACCTTGTGACGCCCCGTTTGTACTGCGTGTCCACGCTGACTTGCTTGCCCATGTACTTGGCGGTGCTGTGGCACTTGAGGTCATCCAGCGGCCCGTCTCGCTTGAAGGTCAGTCCAATGTTGCGACCCGAGCCCTGGATCAGATATTCAAACTCGCTGCCAACATCCCAAAATTCCGGTCTGATGGTGTACTTGACGAGAGTGTCGATCTTATTGTCAGGGCCGTACATTCCAAACAGTTTCACCTCGTAACGCTTTCGCCCAGCGAACCCTATTTCGATGTCAAGGTCCTCCGTATGAGGAGTTTTCAGGTCGGTGGTAAACGCTATCTTGTCGTCTGAGTACGCGCTAGTTACCCCCAGTTCGTACGGTTTGGAAGTCTCGCCGTACTGCACAAAGTAGCGACCTTCGAAACTGTCCTCGGTCAAACGCTGGAAGAATGTGGTCTTGAGGAAGTCGATGTCTGGGTCAGGAGTGGCCAGCATGAACAGTCCACTGCGGCCGTCTTTGTTGGAGTAGGCCACCTCAGACTCCAGCCTGTCGCCGTTCATTCTAAATCCTGCTTTGGTCCGGAAGTCCTCCCACGTGTGTCCCTTGTGGCTCAGGATCAGCTGCATGGGCTCAGCTCCCTGCTGGTTGTTCTCGATGCTCAGCGTGCCGTCAATCTCGTTGTCCCAGTTGAGGTCGGCGCGACCTGACCAGGTCTTGCTGGGCGACATGACGGCGTCCAACCGAGTGGACAGGGAACTGGGGCCTCGCCGGTGGCCAAACTTGGTCGAGAACTCCTGGAAGTTGGTGGCTGGACCGACCAGCTTGAACATGCCCTGAACCACGTCATCTGTGTACTGCAATCCTACGTGGGTGTGCAGTGACGGCAGCTCTTTCATCGGCGTGGTCAAGTTGAAGATCACGTCCACGTCCCGGGGGAAGTCAAAGGTGTAGATGGTGTCCACCTTGTACACCTGTCGGGGATGGTAGTCCAGTGTCAGCGTGGAATGCCGCCTGTCGCCTTGCTTAGAACTCTGGCTCTTCACCTCCAGGTACCTCATTTCTTTGAAAGGCATGTCCACCCGCAGGTTTCCTCTGAACTGGTCGCGGTTTCTCCAAGAGATTTCGGAAGACACTGTGTCAAAATGAGGATCTACGGAAACACTGCATTTAGCGTTAAAGTCCTGCTGCACGTTTCCTGAATGAGAGTACTCCACAGTGAGGCTTCGGACTTGGTCGTAGGGAGTGTCCACCTTCAGTTTGAATAACTTTTTATCGCTCTCAAAATCCAGCACATTTTCAAAAGACAACGTTTTCCCAACCTCGTACTCCAAGTCGCCTTTCGTGACCCACTGGTTCCTCTTGTTCTTCTCGTGCCTGGCTTTCACGGCGACGGTTTCCACAGTGTCTTCCAAACGCAGGACGACTCTGCTGTTGCATCGGTACACGTTCGTTCTGAGATTCTCGATGTCGATGTCTATGTTCAACATGGACTGGTCGGCAACTTTGAGCTCCAGGGAGGCCACGTAGGGAAAGTCTGCGAACTGCACGCTGGACGTGAAGAAACAGCTGTACTCGGGGTACTTGCTCATATTCAGACTTGTGGTCAGCTCGTGGCTGGAGGATGTGCGCTTCTGAAGATGTTTCAGCACGTAGGTGTCCTGGTCCAGTTTGAGGTTGACCGATGTGTCCATCCCAGATCTCCTGGACATCTCATGGTGGACGCGCAGTTCTGACGTGTGGTCAGACCCGTCCACGTTCCACGGACCGCGCAGTAGCGCGCTGACGTCATATCTGTTAACAACAAAGTGGCCAATCTCCTATACTGACGTCATACCTGTTTAGACAATGGTGAAGTTAACAACAAACAGACAGATTGCAGCAAATTCATACTTGTTCAACCGACTGGTGCTGCTGTTAGCAGCAAACATTTACATCCTGCGGTGTCAGAAGAAGAAAGTTGGTAGTCATTAGGTAATACCTGGATAGTAACCGCAAAGGGTCAAAAAGAGAGAAGGAAGAAAAGAAAAATGAAGAGGAAGGAGGAGATGGAGGAAAAGAAAGAGGAGGAAAGGAAGAAGGCGAAGAAAGATCCCTCTGTTACGACCGTTACTCACACGTTGGACACGATGTTGGCTTTGCCGTCCACTTCCAGATGCACCTGCTGACCTGGCTTGAGGTTAAGGGTCAGGGCACAGTTGACCTCGTGCAGGCTGTTTGAGTGCATCCAGGTGAGGCTGACGGGGGTGCTCAGCTGGGGCGCGTGCAGAGTCAGCGTGCCATCCGTGCTGATCTGCACCACAACACAGCACTCCAAAATGTCACGATCGCGCAGCAACTTGACAAAGCATCATTAAGAGAAATATTACGAGAAAAACAACAACACCACACACACACACACACACACACACACACACACACACACACACACACACACACACACACACACACACACACACATCAAAACAATTAATATAAATCTGCGAACAATATTTGATTCATTCCTTTCAGTCACTGAAAGCTGCCCTCCACATCCATGAACTAATACATGATACAATGCAACATTCCTTCATTATTACCATCATTGTTACTACCATTGTCATTCTTTCTCTTATTTATAGTGTAGTCACCCTGTAGTGGCTAGGGTGCTAATATCATTATTCTCATCGTCGGTACACGTCAGTCCTGGGCAATCCCCACCATTACCCACAATTACTCGAGTTTCATCACACACTACTAACATACTAGTTTTTTTCATATCACTGTTCTCATCATAAGTACAACATTATCCAGAAGCATTCCAGTTTCATGACACACTTATAACACATTTATTTCGTTAATAAAAAAAAATTTCATCAGTACTCCGCAGTCTTGGGCAATCCCAAACATCACCCAGCATCATTCCAGCTTCATTACACACTAATAACATACTTGTTTCGTTAATATTATTATTATATTCACCGGCACACCTCAGATCACTCTAGTTTCACAAAGCACTACTCACATACCTGTTTCAGCCGTTCGTTAACCCGACCAGCGACGATAAGAATTTAATGAAAGCAGCATCCTGTGAGCAGAAACAATTGGGCTGCAAGCCAAAGACAGTGGAAAGAAGAGGAGACAAGGGCCTGAAGTGACAGTACCTGCACGTGCACCTTTCTGAAGTCGGCCTCCATGTCCGCTGCGTACTCGTCCCCGTTGACGTCCAGAAGGGCCTGGCTGGTGTAGCGCCCGTTCACGTCCTTGTGGTCGAAGGTCAGGCGGAAGCTCTGGGCACCAGGGATGCTGGACCTGAAGAACGCGGCCCCCTCCAGGACCCGCACAACCAGATCCCCTTTCTTGCTGCCAGACACGTCCATGTCCAGGAACTCTCGGTTGAAGGTGCCCTTTAGCGATGTGGCCAGCCTTCCCGAGTCGTCGAAGCTGTGATCAGCGCTCACCTCCACGTGTCGCACTAGCCTGTGCGGCGTCTTTAGCCACGCCACTGCTCGGAAGCTGTCCTTAGTGATCGGCCGCCTCAAGAGAAACTTGGTGGAGTATTCTTTTCGCTTGTCTCCCAGCACGGTTTCTGCCACGGTCAGGATCCGGCGGGCGCTGTTCTCAAACTTGAGTTCAGCCTTGAGGTGCTGGTACTCTTTGACAGGGGTGAAGACCTCCAACATTCCGCCGATGTTGATGTCGTTGGGGTTGACCTTGTCCGCCATCTCCATGGTGACTCCCGCTTTTTGGCTGGGGTCATTGTCCGCGTCCCACATCACCTCCACCTTGCCACGCTTCACCGCCTCTTCTGTGTCCTTGCCTCCCTCCAGCAGAGCCTGGATTCGTCGTTTTGGGTGGATGGCGTTGAAAGTAAACTTGGCATACTTGCCTCTCTGGATGTCCGAGGTGTAGTTCGCATTGTAGGTCTTGCCTTCAACGGTCAGCTTTCCTTGGCCCTTCATATGACGCAGAGCGTAGTTGCCGGACAGGTCCAGTAGGATGGGTGTGCGGCCGTGGATGCCCATCTCGCTGGAGATTTCCACAGAGTTGGGCGTTGGACGTTTGAAGGACACCACCAGCGAGTTCTTTTCTCCTTTTTGCAGGGAGGCCAGCGCTGACATTACGTGGTGAGTAGAGCTCTGTGGACAGAAACAGTAATAGGGCTGCTTTACCTCTCTTGTCCATGAACCACCCCGCCCCACTCCCTCGCCCACTCTGTCCTTCGCACATGGCCATTCAGTCACTCTTTTACTCTTCCATCTGTTTTGCCTTCCTCCATCTTCCTTCTCCGCCTAGCCTGTTCTTACCCTCACAGGGCACTGCGTGCGTGCGCGTGCGTGCGTGTGTGTGTGTGTGTGTGTGTGTGTGTGTGTGTGTGTGTGTGTGTGTGTGTGTGTGTGTGTGTGTGTGTGTGTGTGTGTGTGTGTGTGTGCGTGTGCGTGCGTGTGTGCGTGCGTGTGGGTGCGTGCGTGCGTGCGTGCGTGAGTGAGTGAGTGCGTGCATGCGTGCGTGTGTGTGAATAAACAAAACCCCATCGATCCAAGAACTGGTCAGCAGACATACCTTTTCGATGTAATCCGCATTGATTTTGACGTCACGGGCAGGGTAAGACTGTCCAGCAGGGTAGGAGAGGTCAAAGGTGGCGGACCGTTTCTTCTTGGCCTTCGCCAGCCTCAGGTGGGCGTCGAGACTCTTTCCCTTGGCGTAGCGCAGCGTGAGGTAGTCCTCCAGCTGCTTCTCGTCATGCTCGTGCTTGCCCTTCAGCTGGTACTCCAGCTCCTGCACCACACAACACCATCGCTACGGATCAGCACCCTCTCTAGCTCCGCCTTCGAATACAAAAGTTCGAGTACAACGATATTCTCTCATGAACGACTGTGTTGTCCGGATATTTAGCCGTCATAAACAAGCCAGCAGGCCTTCTTTCTGGTGCCCGACCTGGCTGTTACAAGGAACGTGCAGACAGTATGCAGCTAGAACAGTCTGAGGATTCAGCTTGAAGACACCGGCACTGACCTTATCGGGATACACGGCCTTGAGGTCGAAGCGGACGGTGGCCCTGGGTTGCTTGATGTTGTGGGCCACAAAACCGGCCACCACCAGCTCCTTGCTCTTGTCAGCCCGCAGCTTGACGTTCTGACCGTGACGGATCTTCACCTCCACCTCCGTCAGCGTCTTCTTGTGGCTCACCTCCCCGTTCAGCAACAGGTTCGCCTCCGGGGTCCGCTTGGCGTCAAAGTTCCTGTGGGACGGACAGGGATTGTGCAAGTCACGTTTCACATTACAAACCTCCAGGTGTATGGTAAAATAAAAAATAAAAAACTGACTTCACTGACGGTGTACTGAAAAATTCCAGACACCTAAAAGACGAAAAAGAAAGTTTATTTTAAACTGAGAACATAAACCATGTGCTTAAACCATAGGTTGACCCATTTTTCTGCGAGCAGTAAATCTACAAACAATAATGAAGAAAATGAAATGACTTAATTAGCTTAATCTGCAAGTGGATCATATTTAAGTCATATCAAGTCATCTATGCACGTTTTGTATTGCCCTATTAAAACAGGCGTTCTTTGTAAACCTTTTTGTGTTTCGATCTAGCTATGAGTATGGGCTTTCTGTAGCCATCGTCATCGTCATCTATCGTCATCATCGTCATTGCTGTCGTCATCATAATCATTGTTGTCACCATCACTATCATCAACACCATCATCAAACTGTCTATCGTGCTCTTCACCAGCACTCCGCTACCGCGGTGACATCCCTCATACACTGTCTCCAGTTAAGGCCCCTCTAGCTGTCTCTGTAGCTCTGCACTCACAAGTTGACGCCGTATTTTCTGAGCGACGCGGTGCTGCGGTCGTGGATCTTGAGTCCCAGACTGACGAGGTTGCGCTTGAGGCTGGGCCAGAAGTGCAGGTTGTAGTCCAGTCGGGAACGCACGGTCAGCAGGGCCGCCCTCTTGCGGCTGTCGAACGACCCCACCAGGGCCTGCGCCGAGCTCTTCACCGTGGCAAACTGCGAGGACAGCTTTAAGTTGCTCTTGTAGCGCATTTTGTCTTGGCGCCCTCGCATCGACAAGGCGTCTGGACAGAAAGTACACCAGAGTGCATAACAATCAGACGCTTACACTTCTGACACATCAACATTTTGGGCGGGTATGTTCTCGAACATTGATCCGCTATGAAACAATGGTGTACAAAGCAAACGAAAACAACAAAAAGACCGCCCACAAAATAGTGACAATCGTTTTTGTTTGTAAACTGTGCTTGATCAACCAGCGCGTACCAACCACAAGACAAACTAGCTGTGCCACTACTGTCTTCGCGACTAACTGACACTGAATCGTGACTCACAATCAAAGGAGATAGGCTTCCTCAGGACGTCTTTCATATCGACCACGACGTTCGTCTTGAGCAGTTTGTTCTGCCTGTAGTCCAGACCGCCCATCACGGACAGAAGAGTTCCGTCAGGCGAGGTGACCAGCAGCGTGGGCTTCAGCTTGGCCGAGAAGTCCTTGCGGTCCCTGATATCCTTGTCCAGCTGGGCCTGGATGGTGTACTCCTTGTCTGAATCCACAGTGACTGCCACGTTCGCCTTGTACGTCTTCTTTGTCTGCTGCATGGACGCTGAGGCAAGTGAAAAAGGATGAGTGTTGTGGTGTTACAATGGTTACCGCTGTTGCAACTGCAAAGGGTGAGTGTTGCCGTGTTACAATGGATACTGTCACGGCAATTGCAAAGGGCTGTTGTGGTGTTAAAATGAATACTGCTGTGGGAATTGCAAAAGGTGAGTTTCTGTGGTGTTACAATGCATACTACTGAGGCAATTGCAAACGGTGCAATTGAATCAGACCCCCAAAAGATATATCAGATTCATATCTGTACATTTATAACATTTAAAGAATAAAAAGAGATAGCTGTAGGAAATGTGAGCGCACCTTTAGCAGCAACCGTCTTCCACGGTGAGAGGAGATCGGCCTCCAGCGTCTTGGCTTTGATGTTGGCCACGTAACCAAGGGAAATGGCACGGTCCACTTTGGAACCAGGGGTGTCCAGGCTAATCTGGCTTACCACTGATGAACTGGTCTGAAAACAGTATGAGTAAAGGATCGGACTCTTGATGACCCCTCTGTGTGTGTGCGCGAGTTTGTTTTGGTTCTTTGCTTTGTGATGGCGGGGCTATGTGCTCCAGTTTGGAGAAATAATATATATGAAAGAGTTTATTATCATCATTATCCTCCAGTAGCCATAACATGATGTCAGCATGGCAAGAACGCACATTTCACGAATAACGTGCGGAATTAATTATGAATATGGCTAGCGCGACTGCACCTCAACATTAAAAATATATATTTTAGGTGTGTAATTATCTTGTATTCTGTCAGTTGTTCGGGACACTTTAAGGGGCAGTCACAGACACAGACAGAAAGGGCGGTCACAGACATAGACAGAAAGGACACAGACAGAAAGGGCGGTCCCAGACACAGACAGAAAGTACACAGACAGAAATGGCGGTCACAGACACAGACAGAAAGGGCGGTCACGGAGAGAAAGGGCGGTCACAGACACAAATAGAAAGGGCAGTCACAGACACAGACAGAAAGGGCGGTCACGGAGAGAAAGGGCGGTCACAGACACAAATAGAAAAGGCGGTCACAGACACAGACAGAAAGGGCGGTCACGGAGAGAAAGGGCGGTCACAGACACAGACAGAAAGCCTGCTACTGACCTGGATCTGTTTGGCGAAGAGTCGGTACCCGGAGTGCAGGTCGTGCTTGCGGAGGGTGACGGCAAGAGAGGTGGGCCCCGTGAACGGGAAGTAGGGGGCGTCCAGAGCCGTGGTAGCATTGGGGAAAGCCAGCGACGCGCACAGCTCCACCCCCACCACCTCGGCCAGCGCCCGGCCCGTGCACGCCGTCTTCTCTTTGCGGTTGGCCTGGATCATCTGCTGCTCCTTCTCGTAGTCGTCGTGCACGATGTAGAATCTCGACCTGAAACAACGCGTTCGTAGGTCCGGAAATCGTGCTTCCAAAAGCACAATGGGTCAGTGTTAATTAAAAGCTCGAGTTAAACAAACCTAGCATTGTTATTATACGTGTATATTATTATTAAACATACATTCACATGCGCGTGCAATTGAAAAAGTCACGCGAAGCTAACATTCATTCAAAACAAAACAGAACCAAAATAATTTCTTAACCGCTAAATATGCAAACGCGATCTAAGCAAATATCTCACTGGAAGTCGAAGAGCTCCAGACTTTCCCTGGGCGTATCGATCTCCACACTGAAGATTTGACCTCTGGCCAGCTCCACACGCCCCTTCACGGCCGTGCTGGTGTGTAGCCGTGACGTCATCTTCAAGCCCACTTGCGTCACAAACGCATCAACGCTCATCATGGAGGACAATTCGACAGCACCGCTGAAAAGCAGACGTGACATTGATTTGAAAAGTTTACGCGTGCATATAGACTACGAATGTACACGAGCAGCTCTTGTTGTTGATATTCTTCCTCAATCAACGTTATTGCTGCTTTTCTTGGTCCCAGTGTTGATTTGACTTACCTACAAAAAACAACAACAAACTAAACCAATAAACGAATAAAAACGACCAAAGCCAAAAGCAAATACTGGTTTTATTGCGTTGTCACTTAGAAAGCCTGCTGTCATCCGTTGTTACCTATGTGGCAACAGACTGGGACTGTCCCACGGGAGTAGACAAGTACGTTAACCACAGCCTGCTTTTCTCAAACTGTTGAATTCACTCTTCACAAGGTGCGTCAGCGCCGTCCGTACCTGGGCTGAAGCATGATGGCCACCTCAAAGGCCTTGGACTTGATCCTCTTGAAGTCCATTTTCTGGGACGCCTGCAGCTCTACGGAAGCTGACCCGTTGACCGTGAGGTTGAGGGGAAGCCCCAGTGCTGGAAAGAGATGCAGCACAGGACAGGTATGTGAGGATAGATCCGTGATAGCTGGCATCTTTCGCAACAATAAGGTGCCAGTTAGTGGAAACAAAATTAAGCTCAGTGGTTTGATTACTACAATGCTCTCTCCTCATGTTCACCTTCATAAAAATCAAAGAGTGATCAACTGCTAAGCTCGCATCATCTGCTAAGCTCCTGA
>OY757545.1:5373597-5396097 GCA_963584105.1 Alviniconcha strummeri | reverse complement strand
TTTAGCAGTCCATCTAGACACAAAAAGGTGACAAAAGTATGCCCTCTCCTTGTCTGTTATTCGGCGGTTTTTGTTTTGTTTCGTTTTTGTTTTTTTGTTTTTTTATTTAAAAACATTTTTTACAGCGAAATAGACTAACTGGACCGGTGTACCTGGTCCACAAGGAGAGAACTGACCGACGAACCTGGGAATGAAGGAGTTGGACGACCAGATGACGTTGCTCTCGTACACGCCACCCAAGTTGAACTTCTCGGAGAAAACGGAGAGCTCGTAGTTCCTGGAGAACTTTCGGCGGTCCATGCTGAACTCTTTCATCAGCAGCTCGTTCTCCAGCACGTCGCGGATGGCCTGTTTGTGGGGGCTCTCGGTCTCCAGCAGGTTGGTCAGGTGCGTCCACACGAAGGAGCCCACCTGCAAGCAAGAGGACCGAGGGATCAGCGAGGGACCACCGACTTGAGTGAAATGTGACGGGGTTTCTATGGTTGAGGGATTCATTTAACAGGGGATTACAAGAGTTCTGATAGGAAGCACGTGGTCTGTTGGGGGATTAAACAATTTGCCCCTGGGTCTAGCAGTAGTAACTGTTGCCTTGTAGCTGATGAAAGGTCCCCTTCAATGGGACTCCCCCCTCTCTCCCCCACCCCCAAACAGACCGGCGAAATGCAGCATTCAGCGGCCTTGAAGAAATGATACAATAAGTCATAAGTGCATGATTGTTCTTTCCCTAATGTAAGAGATAAACAACCTATTCAGTACTTCCTGTTGCAATTCTTCCTATCATGCCTATGTCCCTTTAGGCCAAAATGTCCTACGCTCGGACCGTTTGTCCGCCCGCTCACAAATTATACATCCGTACCCAGTATGTTCCTTAGCCAGACAGAGCTGTGCACGTCTGCTTGTCTGTTTCTTTATAGCTGCTCTTGTTGCCGCAGGAGTGACTGACCCACCAGTCTCATGCCTGGTGTGATTATCGACCCAGCCTTTGCTGTCTCTTATAAATCTCTCTCCTGCCCTTGTCATATGACCCTGGGTAACCGCCCTTTACTGCCTGAGGCATGACTGTCTAATTTGACCTGACAGTTAAGTTTTGGGTGTGGGTGTCTTTGTCTAGTTTTGGCGTGTGATGACTGTGTAATTGTCTGACAGCTTGCTGCTGCCCCAGGCATGACCGTCTCAGCGCCCTGTGCACACACTGACCTGGTTGACCTGTTCCGCCAGCAGGGCGTGTCGCACCTGCTTCAGCACATTGTCCGAGGGACACTTCATCACGGCCAGGTAGGCGGCCACGCGCAGCTCCGAGTCCTCGCTCTGACGCAGGAACATCTCCATCACGTCATTCCTCTGGACACACACACAGACAGAAAAACTTCCGCAGGTAAACAACTGGTTCTGCGTCTTCCTTCGTAATGCTTTGCGTCCATAGAAACCATATAGCTTATATGGAATGGGGGAAGAGTAGGGAATGAGAGCCCAGGCCCACCTCCCTGTTCAAAACAGCTCCTGAGCTCTACTTGGTTTTGCTTCTGACCCCCAGAAAGGTTTGCCATTTTGCCGGTGCTGGATTGCTCTCCATCACAAAACAACACACCAAAAGCAACCCACAGAAAGGTCCACAGCGGTCCACCTCAGGCCCTCTGGAAGCGAAGTAAACATTTCACAGCTATATGACAAAAATGAAAGCGAAAATGATGACATGATAAAAAAGATGCTGGCTAAATGAGGCTTCATTTTGCTGAAGTAGCGTGACGTGATTGATCATGCACTGTGTAAACCCCAAGAAAGAGACATGGCCCAAGAAAGAGACTTACGTCAGCAGAGCAGGGCATTCGGCGGTAAGCATCAAGGGCTGCAACTCGTACATCCATGGGCAGGTCACTCTTGGTGAAGCAAGGTTGCAACCGCAGACTGACGACTTCTGATCGCCCGATGTTGCCAATGGCCCGCAAGGTAATCAAAATCTGACGGAAAAAGAACAGCAACGTTTCAAAAACATTTTCTGCGTAATATAAACAGATGTAGAGTATTGTGAAATCGTCACTTCTCTACAACTGCATGAGAATGGGATCATAAGACACAATATAATGGTCTAATCAACCTAACACAGAGGCCGCAACATACAGCTGCCTCTAGTCTTAAACTAACTTCACGTTCATTAGCTTTGCAAGCTTTGAACATCGGAATATAACTAGATACAGAGCACCATGAAACGGTCACTTCTTTATAACAACCGGAGGACTATAGGGTCACAGTATACGGCTGCCCCTACAGTTAATTAAACTAACCACACGTTTAGCGGCGTTGTAAGCTTTACCCAAAGCATGCCTACTAACCTGTTTGAAGTTCTTGTTGTCAACATGACAGGCATCACCCAGGAAGCCAGTGAGCGTGTCCAGCACCTTTTGCACTTCTGGGTCTTCAGCACAGCTCGGGGAACCGTCGCAGTAGTTGTTGACCAGGGCCGACACGGGCAGCAGCGCGTCCTGCTGCATCTTCTCGTTGGTCAAAAGCGGCTGGGGACACAACCACCACACTACACACGCCTGCTACCACTGGGGACACAACCACCACACTACACACACCTGCTACCATTGGGGACACAACCACCACACTACACACACCTGCTACCATTGGGGACACAACCACCACACTACACACACCTGCTACCATTGGGGACACAACCACCACACTACACACACCTGCTACCATTGGGGACACGACAAGCACACTACACACACCTGCTACCATTGGGGACACGACAAGCACACTACACACACCTGCTACCATTGGGGACACAACCACCACACTACACACACCTGCTACCATTGGGGACACAACCACCACACTACACACACCTGCTACCATTGGGGACACGACAAGCACACTACACACACCTGCTACCATTGGGGACACGACAAGCACACTACACACACCTGCTACCATTGGGGACACAACCACCACACTACACACACCTGCTACCATTGGGGACACAACCACCACACTACACACACCTGCTACCATTGGGGACACAACCACCACACTACACACACCTGCTGCCACCGGAAACACAGCAACCACACTACACATACCTGCACCGGCGGCCACTGGGACTCAACCACACTATACACACCTCAGCCACCGGGGACATTACAGCCACATTACACATCTGCACCTGGAACTACTGGCAGAATCACAGTCAGTCAACTTCGGTTGTCAAAGAGGGTTTGATGTGCACACCTGAACTGCGGCAACCATGTCTTTAGTTGGATTTGGCAGGAACGCAAGTGACGTCAGCCAAAAGGTAGCCTGCGCGTCCTTCACCTCATCTGACGTCAAAAGGTCACCCATCATGCGCAAAGCGGCTCCCGTTGCGACCATGGGCAGTGCATCTTGGAAGAACTTCCTGAAAATAATCATCATCAATAACACATATAATTTCACAGATGTGAAATCTGGCAACCTATCTCTCACTGTTCTTATCCACACACATGCACACACACGCACGCGCATGCACGCACACACTTACTCACGCACACACACGCACGCACACACTTACTCACGCACACACACACACACACGCACGCACACACGCACTCTCTGTCTTTCTGTCTGTCTTTGTCTCTGTCTGTCTGTCTGTCTCTCTCACACGAACACACACACGTCACATGCATGCCATGGCACACCCAAGCACACGGCAAAAACACAAGTGCGCCCGTATAAACACACTTTTGTGCACAAAGACGAAATCTGGCAAATTATACCTGTGAACCGTGTCAAATATGTGAGCACTACCTTGCTGTTGGGTTAACTTCCAAGGTATCAATCGAAATAAACATAGAGACTTGCCGTCACCCACCATGACGTGACGCCATAGCTATCAAGTGTTCTGTCAAAGCACATGTCTTTGTGCATCATGCTGCACGAGAAGCATGTTTTTGCACGGGCTAGCCTAGATTCCAGGGGTTGACAAACAACAGGCGCAGAATACTGTGGAAAATTTTTTATGGCTGTACAAACTGGAAAGACGCCCACAACAAAGAAGATTTATTTTTCGCAAGCACCTGTCAATAGTTTGTTTTGTGAACACTTTCTTTCGTCCAAAGTCCAGACAACTAGCCGCTTACCCAGCGCATCTGGGCTTATTTATTCATCAAGTTTATTTCTCTCGTTACTTCTGCAGAATTATACTGATATTCTGACACCAGTTCTCCTGGTAAGCAAACGAGGCTCGTGCTCTGGTTTTATACCTGCTGACAATGGGCCCCAAATTTGCAAGATTGCAATGCTCATGGCTGAAACTCTGCAAAAATAATTCAGATTTCTCTGCTTTTTGCCAATGGAAGAGACCTTTAAGTACACAATCCAACCTTTAGCTATCCCCATTCGTTCGGTCAAAACAATTACAATAACATAAAGAAAAAGTCCAGGGTTCAAGTCTTACCAACACTACAAGACTTTAGTAGTGTATATATCAGTCTCACGATGTCTGCAGTACCTGGTTTTCTTGGAGTTGTCCGAGCAGATCTTGTTTCGCTGCAGTTGCCTGTCCAGATCCCGGAGATCGGAGTAGTCCAGGTTCCGCATCAGATGCACAAGGTCTCCGAAGATATGGGGCACCTGCATGAGACGAATAAAAACACCAGGATTAACAGGTTTGGGAATGAGTCATTCAGCCATTCAGTCAGCCCACCCGTCAATATGTCAGCTCGTATTAATATGGCTGACTGACTGAGAGAGTGAGTGAGCCATTTAGCCATTCAGTTTGCCTATCCAGCAGTACGCCAGCCAGTATTAATATGAGTGACTGAGTGAATGAGTGAAAGAGTGAACACATCTCACTGCAATATTCATGCCACAGAAGAAGTGTGCCGCTACTGAGTGTGGATGCATTGTTTCAAGCGTCAAGCGGAGAAAGTATAATACATGCACATAATTATCTATTTTCTAAGGCAAAAAGAAAACGTGAACAAACCATCGTCAGCAATAATGTAACTAACTTCTTACCTGTGGTCGAATGTCCACTTTGGTCACCTCACAGATTTCCTCCAGCTTGTTCTTCACGTCCGCGAAGACGGAGTCTCCTTTGTTCATGCCCTGTTTGTGTTCAAACGCCAGCGTCGTGCGTCTGCTCACTGGGCCTGTGAACAATGACACAGGCCAACAACTCAGTGCCGCAAGTTCTGCTTCTAAGCTTTTTTTGATATCATGACCTAAATCAAACGCATAATTACAGGCTTTCTGATAAATCGACAGTATCAAATAAGAAACATACAATCGCCAGCTAGGTCCGTCCATACAACCTAATGTACACGCATCTGCATACAGTAGCCGGACAGGCGTTGGTCCATCGGTCGAGGGATCGTGCGAGTGAGTGAGGTGAATAAGTAAGTCAGTCAGTCAGTCAGTTAGTTGGTAGACGGTAAAAAAAGTAACCTCTTTGCGTCCCGATTTCATTCAATTAAAATTCAAGAAAGCATGTAATCAGTAGATGGCGTTGGTAAACTTCCGGCCGAAATAGGACCTGTCACAGCCAACAGCTCACCTTTCCGCGTCTGGACTCCGGCGGATTTGGCACGGAAGGTGAGAGTCTGCACGGTCTCGGTGACAGCGCCGCTCGTGGCCTTGGAGAAGGGTCTGAACACGTGCACCTCGGTACAGCTGCTGCGCTGCAGGATGCCCTCACTCTGGCTGACGTCATGCTCACACTCGTGACTGCTCTTCATCAACGGCAGCGACTGCAGACTCTGCACAGGGACACACACGGACGTCGTGTTTCTGACAGGATTCCCGCTTCGTTGTCAAAATTTGTGGTCTGTAAAGTTTCACCTTTCCCATGGGGAATTCACACGCTAACACACAGATGTCGTGTTTCTGCTTCACCTTTCCCACGGGGAATTCACACGCTAACATACTGAAATTGTGTTTCTGACAGGATTCCCGTTTTGTTTCCGTTTCTGGTTTGCACAGTTTCACCGTTCCCATGGGGAATTCGAGTCGGTTTCCCGGAGGACAGCTAGCTTCTACAGAGTGGCGCTACCCATCCTGGTTTGGGTGACATTTATACAGGGTCTTACCGATACAACGGTTTTCGTTGCCGTGGTTTCGGACAGTCAACCCGCCACGTTCTGACAATAGGGAAGGGGGTTTGGGGGGTTCCTGTCGCAGTGTCAGGTATACCTTGCCGGTCCCCAGTCCCGTGTAGCAAAGAAACCAGCCTTCTAAAACACGTTATTACCATAAAGTAGACGATATAGCAGTAACAACTTAAAATCAAAGATGTGTCAAAATGCTTCCTTGATTATATATTCAGTTTCTAATCAGTTACGATTACCGGGACTGGCCGCAAACATCAACAACCAATGTCTTAGTTCGCCCATGTTGCAAATACCGCCTTTTGGATATTGACAACAATAGTTGGGTCCTCACACCGCGATCAGCCGTTAGGCCAGTTGTGTGACTTGGCGGTGTTTTCAACAGCGAGTCCTGCAAATTGTCACTGATGCAGGCTGGATTCTAAATTGAAAATGTAATCAACAAACAAAACCCTCGATTGCAAGTATTATTTTGAGTTGTCACTGAAGCAAGCTAGATTATAAACTGAAAATATAATCAAAGGAGCATCACCAAACAAGCCTTAATTGCCGGTATCATTTTCATCACTAAAATGTTGTTGTTTTTTATTGTTGTTGTTGTTGTTTTTGAGAAGGCTATAGTCTTCAGACTATACTAACCACAGTGAAATTCCCTTAACTGTTACTTCACATGAAGATGGAAAAACGAAAAACGAAAAACAAAAAAAGACACATTGCTCTACTTTCTTTTTTTTATTGGTATATGAGAAATACCTTTACTTTTGTCCATTTTTATTTTTTTGGCTTCAAAATGACCAAACAATTAAAAAAAAGGTGCACATTTTGATGTTTATGTTGCTGTTGATTTTCGCGCGCGCGCGCGCGTGTATGTGTGTGTGTGTGTGTGTGTGTGTGTGTGTGTGTGTGTGTGTGTGTGTGTGTGTGTGTGTGTGTGTGTGTGTGTGTGTGTGTGTGTGCGCGTGTGTGTGTGTGTGGTTAGTTTGTTTATGATTTGGAAAAGCCGTGCTCCAGTCCCAAGATCTTTATACTTGAAAAACAAACGCTCTGCCGTTAGCAACCTTAGCGAGTAATTGTTCTGTATAGATAATCACAAGCGTTCAGTCGGAACTTGTTGTGTGTTAGACAACAAAACGTTTTTGTTTGTTTTTTGAGGAAGGAAAACAGCCATTTTTAGTTTTATACTGGCACAGCTGCAGTAACAACTTTGTCAGATAAACTCACGTTCGGCGACCGGTACGGAGTGGACAGCAGCGAGGTGCGATAGTCGTGTCTGTCCGTGCACGACAGCATGTCCTTGACCTTGGTCACCTTCATTGTTTTCCAGCCCTTCTGCGTCACTCTGTAATGCGTGGGACAATGACCGGTGACGTCGACCTGAAAAATGTACGTCATGGGTAAAGCCAGTGAAAGACCGTTTGACATAGACATTAAATCATTACTAAATTGATTGCTACACGCTATCTTTCAAATCAGCAAGAGAGCCATAGTGGTGAAACTATGATTGTTTACATCCGTAGGATTTGGCACAGTTCTGCCTTTTACTGTTTTAGTGAAACTGTTGAGAACTACGAATGGAAGGTTTAACTGATCGTGGAGGGACGAATTTAACGTAGTACGCCGCGAACACAAGCCGCGCATTATGAATCAAGAGTGCGCCAGGTGAACACAAGACAAAGCTTATGATGCATAATATAACACGTGAGCGAACATTCTTTGTGGGAACTTAGGAAATCCTGATTAAGGCTTACGATAAAAATAAAAATAAAATAAAAATCATATAATACTTTAAAAGGCTTACCACTCAGTGTGACTGGGAAAGCGGTTCATACTTCAGTACTGAAGTCTATCAGAAATTGTGGGGTCAAATAAACTTTACAATTCTGGCTTTGATATTTACATACTGATCCTTGTCAACATATTGACCTTTTCCCCAGAAATTCTGGATCGCCTTTTCACAACAGTCTTGCAGAGATGGCTGAAGAAGGCGAGTGGGAAGGGCGAGAACTAACTAAGCAAGGGTCAAACCTCTTTGAGCTGCTCCTCTCGGTCCAGCTGCCGCATGGAGTTCTGGAACGAGGTCAAAACCCCCCGCTTGACGTTGAGCGCCCACAGCACTTCGTCGTCGTCTGGACACAGTTCTCCCACTGCGCCATCGTAGAACGCAAAGCGCAGGGCCCGGTCCTCCAGGGCGCGCCGAGCACGCGACATGTCGTCTGCTCCAACCATCCGACTCGGAGTTTGTTCGTGAGATCGTTTGATGGCCACGTCCGTCAGCTGAAAACAGCACGCAGGGAAATGGAAAGGGCAGTCTTTATAAGATAAGCAACAGTTATACTGCTTCTTCTTCCTCCCCCGGTGAACTACCGCGGATATAGGAACTGAGGACCTAACAGCTAAAAATTAAAAATTAAAAGATATCAAAGGGTCCCTGATCTCTTAAGCTATGAGCATGTCAGTACACACCTTTGAGTGCTCTGTGTACTGCCAGGAATTACGCCTTCCTGGTTCACCCAACTTCATTTTTTTCAACCCCCTTCACATAATTACACAGTGGTGTGTAAAGTAAAGGAGACTGTCAACTTGACAACTGCTGGATCCCGTGTCGCCTCGCTATGGCCTCTGTAGTTGACAGGGCGTTAACCGCTTACTGTTCCTCCACAGACCCAGCAAGGAATGGAACCAGCTCCCACGAGAGGCAACAGCAGCCAACACAAAGGTGTCAAGGGCCTGCTGAAGAAGCATCAGCGGTTTTTGTTTGTTTGTTTTTTGTTCAACAAAAAACCCCACCCCACCCCAGCAAGACTCATAGTTACAAAATAATCAGCCTGATGATTGTGGTCAGTGTACGGAGGAAGAAAAACCTTGTGTAACCAGTATTATAATATAATGCCCTCGACCACTGACTTACCCGCAGCGCCATCTCGCAGTGGCCCAGCACCTCCACCGTGGCGGTTGCGGTGACGGTGATGATGGCCGTGTCCTCCGCCGCCCCGGACATGGTGGTGCGTGTCTCCGCTTCGTACCGGTACTGGTAGCTGGACCCCGCTTCATACTTGTACTTGCTGCCATCTGCACCACCACAGCACAGAAAACACTCTGCAGTGCGATGCTCAAACTATCCTGCACCACCACAGCACAGTAAACACTCTGCAGTGCGATGCTCAAACTATCCTGCACCACCACAGCACAGTAAACACTCTGCAGTGCAACGTTCAAACAATTCTGCACCTCCACAGCACAGTAAACACACAGCGCACAAAACACTGCAGTGCGGTGCTCAGACTGCCTGCAGCACCACAGCACACAGAACAGACAGAGAACAAAACACAGCACACCAAACACAGCACACCAAACACACATTGCAATGCGGTGCTCAGACTATCCGGTGGATCCGACTGGTGGAGTTCTTTCTGGACGAGTTCAGGAGCAAAAATCTTACAGAGGAAAATAAATTCAAGACCGGAAAATATTGATAGGCTTCACTCAGATTTATTTGACTTTGTTTCTCTTTTTATTCATTCCGAACACACACACACACACACACACACACACACACACACACACACACACACACACACACACACACACACACACACACAGAGTTCTCAGAGGTAATTTTTGTGGGGAACAAAATTTGACAATACTCAAATGTCTTTGTTGTTCATAGAGACTCTGTATTGTGAGGCAACAGGCCACATAACCGTACGTGGTCTCCGCGCTGAGGTACTCACATGACCGTAGTAACAACAACAACAACAACAACAACAATAACAACAACAACAAGAGATCCCCTCTCTGCGATGCATTTGTGCAAAATATTTAGGTTGCACGCACACAGGCCGGGTATTTTTTTATTTTTTTTTAAAGCCTTTAAAGTACCAGTGCACACACTGGACCTTCTGTAAACTTGACGCCGGGTTCCATAACGCAATCAGGCAACAGCATTAGCACGTCATTAAGCTAGAGAGCCGGGTTCAGGCACTTGTCGGGCAGCACAGAAAGGTGAACGCCCGCCAGTCTTCAAGTGTAAACACTCTCCGCTCAAACCTGGTCAGGGATAAAGCAGCAGCACAGCCCTAATGCGCCGATAAACACAAGAAAAACAAAGTCTGCACTCCTCGGAGTCTGACACCGCCTGATAAACAACAAAAACCGCGACCGGATTAAATATCAGCGGGGAGGCTGGTTCAGCGTGTGGCCACAGGTGCCAGCCATAGTAAAGGATGCTGTGAACCAGCCTGCGTAAGAATAAAGCTGATAAAACATTAACAATGTGGTGAACTAGTCAGCACTGATAAGGACGAATCAGCTAGCATATGCTTGGCGTGAGCTAGCATAAGCATGCTCAGCACACAATAACATTTGAGAGAGAGAGAGAGGGAGAGAGGGAGAGACAGACAGACAGACAGACAGACAGACAAAGGGACGAAGGAATGTGTGCGTGACAGACCCTTGTTAAACAGAAGCAGTGAGGTTTTGTAGTCTGCACAAGAAGGGGAGAATGGGGTTGAGGTCAGTGTGAACGACTGATATTAAGGTAAATTGGACTGTTGGAATGGTGCCAAAAGAGGTGGCACTAGTTTTATGTCATATGTTTGGCACTTTCCAGACACTTGCCATGCGCCTATCAGGTGCATCAGTGTGGAGATGGGTTCAGATCTTGCATTCAATGCATTTAGTTGTGGCAATTAATGTCAATTGCAGTTTCCTATTAATAAAGTCCATTATTTCATCCTCTTTCCTGACCAGCTGACACGGTCTGTACGGGGCCAGTGTTCAAGTCAGAGTTCAGGTTCACAGTCCAGCTCGTGACGTTACAAGAACACTTCACATATGGCACAATGGTGTGTGACTCAAGTAGCATCCGTATGCTCTTCATCCGGACCTAATATTTCCGCACCAATTTCCTGTAGCAGTTCAGAGATCGGCGATGAGCTCAAGTGATGGAAGCTCTTACACAATCAGGACATGGTCTGAAACTGCTCCGCTCCCCTCCCCCCTCCCCCAAACACACACACACACACACACACACACACACACACACACACACACACACACACACACACACACACACACACACACACACACGCACGCACGCATGCCCCCCCCCCCCCCCCATCCCTCCCAACTGCTTCGACGTAAGGTTTGCCAGAAATCTCATGCAGTGACTTCAAATTCGTTGTGTTGATTGACTTTGGCTCCAGTCACGATCACAATCTGTTCATGCGTGAACAAATGGTTGGCAAGTTTAGCCTGGGTGGCCATGGTGGGGTGACACTGACGGGTCAGGTTGACATGAATACACATGATGATGTCAGAGACACAACAGGACGGACAAGCCAAAGACACGAACGAGAAACTCGAACTCGAACTCGAAAACATCCTTGCTATACTACAAAAACAAATAAACACGACAATAGCACAAACCAATATTATAAGCATGATTAAGCAATTATTGATTAATGCAATTTCACAGTTCCTACAAATGTGCAGAAACATCAGAATTAAATTTCTTTCAAGGGCATACATGTATACAACACTCAAATATTTAGGCAAACGTGTGATTCAAACAAATCCGTCCAAATTTGACGAAAGTTTATTCTCAGACATATGCTTGTGCAGATTACGTTTGAAATAAGGAAGAGAAATACATGATTTTATATTTTGAGGCAGGGAGTTCCAAAGGGACGCTCCAGAGAAGGATATGCTAGTTTTAAGTAAGAAATAAGAAAGACAAGTGCAGCCACTTGCAAAATCACATAGAAGCATCATGCAGTGCAGTTAGTTACCAAACTCCAAGCACTGGTTGACGACCTACGTACGACTCAAGCACCTATAATCATCAAAGACAAAGGCCTACAGCTGTAAATCACTGCCAGCCAGTCATTTGACACCGAAGATGTAAAATGTGATTTTTTTTTCATTGCCACCCCAGATTAATTATTTTGAAATAAAGGCATTGTGGATGCAGTGTGATAAAAGTGTGAACTGCACGCAATGGCACGGGCCGTACAGGGTGGTATGATCGGTCAGCCCACTGCCGGGTATCGGACAAGGTGATGACAGCGGGACAAATCAATGGCATATTTCTCTTATCACCCGCGGTGGAGCTGTAGTCACACACGGGGCTATCGATGGTGGGTCACGTATGGCAACGGCGATTGAGTAATCACAACTGAAAATGATAACTCTCCTACTTCACAAAATCTGTGCGTGATAAGTCCATTGTATCGGAATTTCCCAGTCAGCAGTTATCGGGATCGTTAGATTTTATCCACGGATTTCATAACCAAGTCAGTTCAGATGAACTTTCTACGGCCATTGCTTGCTGGGGTCTCTTTATAGCTATTAGCAGAATTTCGCACATTGCTAATACCTATCTATCTGTCTATCTGTCATCTATCTGTATAAAACCTGTCATACAACAACTGGCAGAATCTGGCACTTTTAGCTGAACATACAGCCCGTTGAACACTGAATCTATGACATGTGCAAACAGCTGATTTGGCGTCCAATCTATGGCCGCGCGCGCGCGTGTATTTGTATGTGCATGCGTGCATGTGTGTGAGCGCGCGCGCGCGCGAGTGTGTGTGTGTGTGTGTGTGTGTGTGTGTGTGTGCAACATTAGCTAGTACGCATAAGAAAGAAGATGGAATTGTAACATAGCATAACACTTGATCTGTTGCCCACACATTGCGTGGCAAGGAAACACAGAAGAGACACATGTGGCAAATTTAAAATCCGGGAGGTTTAGCACGTCTGCTGGTGTTATACTCTCCCTACGTGAGGGCATCGTACACGATCTTGTGAGGGCATCGTACACGATCTTGTGAGGGCATCGTACACGATCTTGTGAGGGCATCGTACACGATCTTGTGAGGGCATCGTACACGATCTTGTGAGGGCATCGTACACGATCTTGTGAGGGCATCGTACACGATCTTGTGAGGGCATCGTACACGATCTTGTGAGGGCATCGTTCGTACACGATCTTGTGAGGGCATCGTACACGATCTTGTGAGGGCATCGTACACGATCTTGTGAGGGCATCGTACACGATCTTGTGAGGGCATCGTACACGATCTTGTGAGGGCATCGTACACGATCTTGTGAGGCGGCCACCGTCTTGTGCTTGCAGAACCTTGATCGAACCATCGTCTCGTTTATAAAGGTGCGAATGGAAGGAGTCGATGCTATAAGTAATGTGTACGCGCAGTCTATGGCCAGTCTATGCCCGTTAATGAGCTAGCCACCTTGCTTTTAGTTAACAGCAGTACTACTGCCTAAATACAGCACCACCTTGCTAGTGTAGGGGGCGGGGGGGGGGGGGGGGGGGGGGGGGGGGGGGAGGAGAGGAATTTGCAACGGACAAAAAACGAAACAAAAACAAAAATCACATGTGTCCAGTGCGACCCAGCGACTAAATCGCTCGCCATTCGTGGGCCCGGATATTACCCAACACGCCAGGAAAGAGACTAAATAGTGTTGTACTACGGAGTCCTTGATGCCAGCCCAGCCGAGCTTGCCAGGGCGGCGATCAGTCGGGGGTCTGGCACAATGGCGTAATATGACCGACTGACACAGCTGCAGGGGTGTCGTTTGCTTCTTTGCCCGCAAAGATGAAAGTGGGCCTTACTTGTAGTCCAGTTTACCGAAATGCACGGCTCTGACGCAAATGACGGCTACTGACTACGATCACATACTGTAGGCTGTTAGACGGCTTTATATATATATATAATGCATACATTTCAGACGCAGAAAATACGATTTTGCCATTTACGTCCTTCATAGTTTTAAGCCATGTGCACCACGTGTAAACCGTCCGTTGGCTACGTAGTTATTTCAGTTTACGGGGGGAAATCCATTATGCTCAAAGCTCTTACCTGGACAGCGAGTTGAGCACACGTCAGTTCCTGCTTGCCACTGGACAGGCCCTGAAACAAGACACGAACCGGCGTCACAGCCCACCAATCCAGAAACCGGTGTCATTGTCAGTCAGTAAAAACACACCAAGAACACACACACACACACACACACACACACACACACACACACACACACACACACACACACACACACACACACACACACACACACACACACACAATCAACAAACCACCACCATCACCACAAAATCGCGATGTCGGTCTCCCCTGCCCTCCAAAAAAATCCAACAACAACAACAACCAAACAAACAAACCAAAAACCACAAAAGCAACAACAAACAAACAAAAAGCAACAACAAACAAAACAAGCAAACAAAACAAAAACAAAAACGGTGCTGTTACGTCAGATGAATCTAGTAAGTGGTGTGACTGTCTGTCAGTCCAGAAAAACGATGTCTTTGTCATCATTCTACGAAACTGCGTGATTGTCAGTAATAAAAAATAAAAAATAAAAAAAAGGGGATCACTCTCTGTCACTATCAGTCCGAAAATGGCGTCATTGCCGATCATTCTAGAAGGGTGTAAATAATAATGTACATTTATCATGCACTCATCAACGCCCTGAGCGCTCACATCATACATATTAATCTAAATATGATATTATATGCACACGTAGAGCACAATCCCACCAAAACAACGCAGACCAAGAACCATACGGAAAGACCCCCCCCCAACAACAACAACAACAATACAACCCCCCCCCTCCCCCCACAAAACAACAACAACAACAAAAACAATGAATTCAAATGTGTACACTGATATGTAACGTACATCACACACACACACACACACACACACACACACACACACACACACACACACACACACACACACACACACACACACACACACACACACACACACACGCAATAACTGTAGCCGAAACTGTGTACTGATATGAGGTGGGGCGAAAATACTGTGAGAGGAGGAATCTGTCAAACCATTTACATTGTACACGATCACTTTTGTGGATATATTATTTCGATGGTTTTCTAGCTGACTTGGCAAAGAGCCTACTGATTGCAAGGTGATAACTGAAACCGTCTGGCAGCTGCATGATGAACTACGCCAAGACTTCGCCATCTAGTGGCATCAGTTTAATAACTCCTGAACCTAAACTGATCCACTCGTACATAATACTGCCACAACTGGTAATTTATGTGTTTACACTCATCAGGCACGTTTCCCACGTGTCCTCCACGCGGTGCAGAGTACGTGTGAAACTGCATGTTGAATGGAGGTAGACCAGTGCATAAGCCTTACGTGTGAAACTGATTGCATGTGAAATGGAAAGTAGACCAGTGCATAAGCCTTACGTGTGAAACTGATTGCATGTTGAATGGAGGTAGACCAGTGCATAAGCCTTACGTGTGAAACTGATCGCAGTGTTGAATGGAGGTAGACCAGTGTATAAGCCTTACGTGTGAAACTGATTGCGTGTTGAATAGAGGTAGACCAGTGCATAAACCTTACGTGTGAAAATGATTGCATGTTGAATGGAGGTAGACCAGTGCATAAGCCTTCCACCTGTAGAGGGTTTGCTGAAATAGTTTCTACGGTTTGAATATCTGTGCATAATTGTTCCAAAAGGTTGCTTAAATTTTGAGCTTGAGTATACTTTCATACGACCAACAAAAGACGAAGCAACCCCCGTGAATTTACATAATATATAAAACCGCACTACCCCACCTCGGTTTTTGAAGGGCTAGCAACGTGGGTGTAGTCATATACATAATGCTATTATTATATGTACATACACCCACACGGCTAGCCTTAGCAAAGACTGAGATGGGATAGTGCGGATTTTCCGTCCTGCAGTAGTCTGGAATGTTCTTTACCATTTCGGACTGGAACATGTGGTCGCCATTTGTCAATAATTTCCATGGCATATTATGGGTGTGCCTGTGTGTCAGCTGCCCTGTGTTTGAGGTTTACACAACACGGATACGGCTTTGAGCCAGCTTCTAGCCTACTCTTTTTTCTTCGTCTTCTGTTTCGCCGTTTTCTTCACATTGCTGTTGCTGTTATCGTTTCTTATTTTCCTTTTTATTCTCAATGCCAACAAACTTCTTCTTTCAGCACCTTCTTCTGTTCATCCTTCTTTTTCTTCGTTTTGCAACCTTCTTTCTTCTGTTCAACCGGCCGGACATTTCCTTTTTCTGGTCTCCTCGCCATGAAAATGCCAGACAACTGCGACACGGAGCAGTCTTCCATGGAGGTTGTGTCAGTTTGGCAGGTTGAGAACAGATCATGAGTGAGTGTTACACTAAATGACTGCGGTAACAAGTTTTGTCCTTTCTGTGATTTTACTGACTGGTTTATAATTTTCCTTCAGATGTGCCTTCTATTTGTCGATGCTCGGTTTCACTGTCATCGCCAAAGATAAAAGTTCAGCCAAGCACGAAATTAAAATTTACTTTGCTCAACCACACATACATACACACACGCGCGCGCGCGCGCGCGCGAATAACTTCTTGGCTGACGTAATTATATCAGCAAGAAGGGTCGGTGATAATTTTTATTCAGATCTCTCGGTTTGGCCACATCTGACAACAAACAGAGCCATAGTGGATCGCTTTGCTTGGAAAAAAGAAAAGAAAAAGAAGACGGCTAGAGCCACCCTTAGATTTTGTTGCTCGGGGCAACAGAACCGACCTTGGGGGTGGCCTAGGCCTTTGTTCGTCGTTTCTGTTAACAACGTACGTAGCCTGCAAGACTGGGGTCGAAACACAGTAACATGACCCACGTCTCGGAAGTAACTTCTTTACGCCAGTCCTTGACAAATCAAATCAGAGCAAGAAGAAGCTGGAGCCGAGAACAGAGAGGAGAGGAGAGAGAGAGGCGGGGTTGGGGGGGAGGGGGGGGGGGGCGGGGGGAGTAGCGGCCATAGTCGTGTAGGTGTTGCAAAAACAAAGACTGACTCGATCACTGCACGCAGCACTTGGGAGAAAAAGAGAGCAGTACGTCCAGCAGGACTGACTTTGAGGCGAGCAGACTTTCAGATAAAACACATGCATCAAGTTAAGACATATATATATATGACGTCATCTGAAACAAATAGATGTATCAAGGCAACAAAGACAGCTACAGATGTGTCGACTCAGCTGTGACAAACAGATATGCACCAACTCAGCTAAGACTAACATATGAATTAGCTCAACGATGACAAACAGCTGTATCAAGTCAACTATGACAAACAGGTGTATCAAATCAAGAAAAGAAGAAGAAGAAAAGAAGAAAAAAAGCACAATAAAACAGCCTGGTTGCATGTAGATGGATGGATGCACGGACTGCATGCATTCAGTGTCGCCCGGCTGAATGCAAAACATAAACTAGTCAGTCATTTTGGGACAGCGAGATATATAATATATATAAAATAGACGAAGACAGACCGATATGATCAGTGATTGGGAAGTAAATTAGCGTAAAATAGATTACAGCTAGAAACCTATCGTCTCTGGGCGTGGAATGCGGCCTCGTGCAATTCATTACACAGCCATACTACTACTACTAATAATAATAATAACAGCAATAATGCGAATCAATACAAAAATAAAGCTATCAATAAGTCACAAGAAACCGACGAGGAGACAAAAAGAAAGGCAAATTGCTGAAGAAGCTGGGAAGGAGAAAAAGGCAAAACACAGAATTGAAAAAGTAACGAGGCGGAACAGGGAAGACGTTCCAACGTCAAAAAAAAAAAAAAAAAAAAAAAAAATGGGAAGAGGGGGGCAGGGGGGGACCTGAACCATGAGGAGACAGCAGATACCGCTCACAGACCGACTCTGTACAGAAGCATCATCACAGCGAGTATAGGAACGACTGACTGACTGAATGAATGAACACTCGAATGAATGAACAAGCGAACGAATGAATAAAGGAACGAATGAAGAAGCGAATGGCTGAATGAAGGAGCATACAGACCTGCCAAAGCCCCTGGCAGGACCAGGAGCACCAGAATAGCACTGGCCACCATAGCTCAAACAGCGACAATAATGCACAGAGTCATCCAAAAAGCACAAGGCACAAATCACTAATCAGCAACACTGGTTTTATCACAGTAACCTATTCAACTTATCACAGATAATACAGCCTGGACTATGGCACTGCGACCCAAGATTAGACAACTCGCCCGGACCGATGAGCCCTACGGTTTGAAGAAGAAACGTTTTATCAGAGTTTTAAGATTAGGCGTGAACAACACATTGATTCACAACTTCTCGCTCCTCCACCTCTCTCGACTCTGAGGCTAGCGGGTCCAGCACGGCGTATTTACGGGGAAGACCTGATAGTGGCATAACGGACAAACTCGCTGGTTTCTGCCCCGGGTCAACCCAAACGGCCGTTACATTACAGATTCGTTTGAGTCACCGACGGACTCCGACACAGAATCCTTGGTGGTTTCTAGTTCAAGAGAAACAAAATTCACTGATACGTGTCAGACGCGGTTTCTCAGTCTGGCTTGGAAGGAGTCCACCGAGGAGTGTGAAAACTTGATCCATCAGCACCAATTCCGTTACCTTTCGTTGCCTCGGGACATGGCCGCCTGACCTGGTCCTGATCAGCCTGACCTGGTCCTAATCAGCATGACCTGGTCCGTGGTGGGGGGCCGGGGAAGGGAGGGGCAGGGGGGGGGGGGAGGCGAGCCGGAGAGGGGGGGAGAGATTGGAAATGGGGGGTCTCTAAAGAAATACGCAAAACGAAGTTGAGTCTGGTCAAGCGTCTCCTCAACATTTGCCGGTTAGTTCTTGGGGGTAGTAGTTGAGAACCTATGTAGCCTCTTGGAGATGAGTGCTTTGAGACATTGACTGGGGATCTGTTCCCGGAGACGTTCATAGTCTAAGGCAGTGGAGAGTCCGGTCAGTGGCAGCCTGCTTGTTGATCACTTCAGCGTATCGGTGATCGTGCAGCCGGTCTGCACTCGTCGCCTTTTTAGTCAGTTTGCACGTCAGTGGACGACGCACCTCGCAGGCCTTGTCTGGACCCTTGCCGACTGTGCAGTCAGTGCTGACTGCTGCTTGGTCCCCAGGTAGTTGGGAGGCGGGAGGAAAGCCACAGTCGCCTTGCCGAAAATGTCTGATGCCAGTTCTGATGTTCCTCGAGTTCTGTCGAAGTGGAGAGGATCGATGTTTGTGACTCTGATTGTTAAGTGCTTGTTTATTGTTTATTTTTTAGTTTATGTTTTGTCTATTTGCTTGCTGTTTGTTTGTTTGTTTTTCTCCTTCCTGATGTGTGAGATACATGGGCACTGATAGCACGAAAACTTCGTCTTCTCAGTTTCTTTTATTTAAAGTCTTCTCACACTGAACGTAAAGTGAGAGAAAAAAGAAAGTAGGCTTGTATGAATGTCGGCTCAAACGTGATGGCATTAGTTTGTCACGGTGGATTGTGCAGAGATGGCAGCGCACGTGATCTGTTGTGTGACTGACACTACTCCTTGGCCGGCCCAGCACTGCAATGCGGAATGGACAGACCAGCTGAAGAGACCCTTTCCGTAGCAAAGGACGCTATTTTAGTCACCCCTCATTTGAAGTACATTGATCACTGTCATAATATATTACTGACAAAGCACTGTGGGAAAAATCTGTCACAACGTTTCTGCCCGTGTCACCCGGCTTGAGCACTTATATTTCCATGGTGTAAGTGAATTCATGGATCTGTGTGTGTGTGTGTGTGTGTGTGTGTGTGTGTGTGTGTGTGTGTGTGTGTGTGTGTGTGTGTGTGTGTGTGTGTGTGTGAGTGTGTGTGTGGGGTGGGTGGGTGGGTGTGTGTGTGTACCTTTTTCTTCTAGCAAAGATAGATTGTAAGACTAGGCTTCTGTCTAAACTTTTCATCCTTGAGCCTTAAAGATACATCTCTCTCTCTCCCTCCTCCTCTCTCAGAAGGAGTCAGCAATAAGACGTGGCGAGTTAGGAACGGGAAATGAGCTGAGAGCACCATTTCTTCCTGCTGACTGTCTAGCTGTGTCGTACACTTAAACAGGGACCAACCACAGTGTGCGAGTACATGGAGACCTATCCCGGCAGCATGTAGGCACAGGAAGGCGGGGCAGGAAGAGGGGGAGGGGGGAGGTTGTTGACATACGGAGGCACATGCGCAGA
Organism: Alviniconcha strummeri; assembly: GCA_963584105.1. NCBI lineage: Eukaryota > Metazoa > Mollusca > Gastropoda > Provannidae > Alviniconcha > Alviniconcha strummeri. Next base: position 5,375,961 of record OY757545.1, on the reverse strand, counting down.
CCCAGAGAAGCAAGAGCGCGGGGAGGTGGGGGGGTGGGGGGTGGGGTGGGGGTAGGGGGGCGGGGGGCGTGTTGATACCTTCAGACCCAGCAACTGCGCTGCCAAGTGGAGTCGGTCAGCTGCTGTAGTAGTCCAGAACTCGGTCAAAGTCCAAACTACACAGCACTGTATTTAGCAACCCTTCCTCCACCCTTCCTCTCACACTGCCAAAGTTGAAAGTCTAGCTCGACAAACTTTGCAACTTCCTTATACGAGTATAATCACCGAGGAGTTGGCCTGCTTAAATGCTTTCTGTAGGGGATGATCGGACAAACGACACGCGATGATGTGTCATCTTGCTAACCTCCTAGGATCTGCACCAACAGCAGCAGCAGCCACAACAACAACATAATGGCATTGTGTAAAAGCGTCCTACGTCGTCGTCGCATTAGCGGAAGTAATTGTAAACTACCGTAGTGGTCGTCTTATTCTAGTTATAGAAATGATAAGCTATAAACAATGCCATAGCCGATGTTAACACTGCAGTCAGCTGGTGGCCTAGTTGTTGGTCGGTGCAGTTGTCATCGCGAACCCGCGCCAGACGTTTTGCTGCAGCAGAACGTGAGATAATTCGGTGGAGGTCATGCACTGAAGCGGCAAACGACAATGCCAACATCCTCTGCCAGAATAGTTTATCAGGGTGAGAAGACCCCAATCTCGTGTTTTTCGGTCAAAACAAACTGGTGGAAAACCCCACTGACTTTGTCTGCAGTTCTACTTTGCTGCTCCCAGAACAAGAACAGGACCATCAGTTCGACCCCAAAAGTTCGGACGGCTTGGGCACAGTGGAAAATGAAACAAAAAGAACTGACTCGAGTAGTAAAGTTATAGTCCCTTTGGCAGTAGTCATTGTTCAGTATAGGTTCAGTTGAAACTACGGCTATCTTTGTCGTTTTTGGATGCACAATATCAACTACTGACTCCAGTAATAATTAGACTATAAACTTTGAGTTACTCACACTTTTTAATAAATGAAACTGGGGCATTGCGGTGCTGAGTCTACATCGGTTCACCAACAGTGCATGCCTACACAAATGGGTCACACAAAGAAGAGACTGATGCAGCTGCAGATGAGTGGTGGCAAAGGGGGCCACTTGAACTGTTTTGTTTTGATTGTGAGAGCTTTTCCGCGCACCTCCTGCAGTGGCTGCAGCCTTGGCCTTGGATGTCAGAACGTGCATGATTGTAAATACATGCGTGTACATGTCAGTGGCTGCAGCCTTGACCTTGGATATGTCAGAACGTGCACATGTGTACATGCAGCCACAGACCTAAACGTGCATGATGGTAAATACACGTGTGTACATGCAGCCACAGACCTAAACGTGCGTGATGGTTAATACACGTGTGTACATGCAGCCCAAACGTGCGTGATGGTAAATACATATGTGTACATGCAGCCACAGACCTAAACGTGCGTGATGGTAAATACACGTGTGTACATGCAGCCACAGACCTAAACGTGCGTGATGGTAAATACACGTGTGTACATGCAGCCACAGACCCGAACGTGCGTGATGTTTAATACACGTGTGTACACTGATGCAGCCACAGACCCGAACGTGCATGATAGTAAATACATGTGTGTACATGCAGCCACAGACCCGAACGTGCATGATAGTAAATACATGTGTGTACATGCAGCCATAGACCTAAACGTGCATGATGGTTAATACACGTGTGTACACTGATGCAGCCACAGACCTAAACATGCATGATAGTAAATACATGTGTGTACATGCAGCCACAGACCTGAACGTGCATGATAGTAAATACATGTGTGTACATGCAGCCACAGACCCGAACGTGCATGATAGTAAATACATGTGTGTACATGCAGCCACAGACCCGAACGTGCATGATAGTAAATACATATGTGTACATACAGCCACAGACCCGAACGTGCATGATAGTAAATACATATGTGTACATACAGCCACAGACCTAAACGCCAGCACGTAGCCATCCGCTCACTGGCTGCATGCGATTTCAGGTTTTCAAGGAGAGGCAGTAGGTGTGTGGGGTGTGTGGGGGTGGGGGGTGGGGGGTAGGGGGTGGGGGTGGGGGAGGGTGGGGGGGGGAGGGGTCATCTTCTTAAGCCCCCCTTGCCTCCCCTCCCGTGGGTGTGGGGAATAGCTTTCGTGGATATATCACTGATATGTGTAGCTCGCAAAGATTATCCGTCGCCACACTGAGCTAGTGGTGGCCACACTGACGTAGTCTGGTCTGGCCGAAACTAATGTTTAATCTCAGTCGCTCGAGACAGGTTCTTGTGACTGGTGTGAAATTTTTTGCAGCCATTTATTGCATTGTGTGATCTGAAGT
>OY757545.1:5369251-5373397 GCA_963584105.1 Alviniconcha strummeri | reverse complement strand
TGTTTAATCTCAGTCGCTCGAGACAGGTTCTTGTGACTGGTGTGAAATTTTTTGCAGCCATTTATTGCATTGTGTGATCTGAAGTCAAAAGCGGCTGCTGTTGTAGTTCAAGCTTCAAAGGCTAATGAATATTCCGACACTGACCAGTAACAGCAAAGAGGGCAGATTACAATGTTAGGTCAGAAAGGGCACTGGCTGATCAGTCACTGGCGCTAGTTCTCATGGGCCCAGTTCCTCAGGCTGATGCTCGTGGTGATGGGGATGTGTGTGTGTGTGTGTGTGTGTGTGTGTGTTGTTGGGGGGGGGGGGGGGGTATTTCACTGGGCGCGAGGGTAGGGGAAGGGCCCGGGGTGGGGGTGGTAGCGTTGGGGTAGGGGTGGGGGTAGGGGAACCTGTGTTGATACCCGGAATGTGAAAGAAGGAAGCGATGGAGCCATGCAAGATGGAGCCATGCAAAGTTCACGCACCGATCAGCTGACTTCGAGGGAACTGCGTGGTCGCAAGCACGCGTACGCTTCACGCCGTGGCCGACACACACGGTGTTTACGACGAAACAAAACACACTCCATCGCATGGCGTCTTTGCTGCAAGCAGTCGGGCGTTCAGTATTAACACCAAACCAGTTGGGAGTTCACTAATAAAGCCAGTCGGAACTTCAGAAACCAGTCGAACTGAAGTTCAGTAATGAAATCAGTCAGGAGTTCAGTAATGAAACCAAATCAGGCAGCTGGGAGTTTAGTAATGAAGCCATTTCGGGAAGTTCAGAAACCACTGAGTTGGGAGTTCAGTAATGAAACAGGTCGGGAGTTCAGTAAGGAAAAAGGTCGGGAGTTCGGTATTGAAACCAGTCAGGATATCGGTATTAAAATCAATCAATAATGAAACCAGTCGGGAGTTCAGTAATTAAACCAGTCAGTCGTGAGTTCGGTAATGAAACCAGTTGGGAGTTCAGTAATGAAACCAGTCAGGAGTTCAGTCAGTAATGACACCAGTCAGGAGTTCAGTCAGTAATGAAACCAGTCACGAGTTCAGTCAATAATGAAACCAGTCGGGTGTTCAGTCAATAATGAAACCAGTCGGGAGTTCATTGATGAAACCAGTCGGGAGTACAGTAATGAAACCAGTCGGGAGTACAGTGATGAAAGCAGTATGGCGTTCAGCAGTGAAACTCGGCAGTCAGGAATTCAGTAAAGAAACCAGTCTGTAGTTTCGTAACGAAAGAGTTCAATAATGAAACCAGTCCGGTGTTCAGTAATGACCGGCAGTTCAGGGATATGTGATGACACCAGTCGGTGAAACCTGTTTGAAGTTCAGTAGAAAAGATTCTAAGTGATTATCCTGACGGTACTAAGATCAGGAAACTACTTATGGTATCATCCAGTCCTTACAAACAAAACTAAGATCAGTGTAGAAGATGAGCGGGTGAAAAGGAAGAGAAGCCAAAAAGATGGGATAATGCTGAGAGTGAGATAATGCTGAAGATGATGTTTTGATGGTGATTATGATGGCTGTGGTAGCGGTGGTGACGGTGATGATGCACATGTACCCTACGATGATATGCGACTTCAAATGAAGTAGTACGGTAAACTGGCGCATGGTTATATCGTGTACACAGAACGTGCGCCGAGACGGCAGCAATTTCACGTGGCACCAGCCATGTAACAATCAAGCAGCACTGTCAGTACAGCACTTCGGTGGATATTACACCCAAAAAACAACAACAAAAAACGCGTTATAAAAGGGTAGTGACTCGTTCAGAATAACATGTGACACGAGCGCAGAGAGCAGAGAATAGCGTTATATAAAAGCGATAAATAAATAATACTAATGACGATAATGATCATTTGTGATCATCTTAAATCTCTGCTGAGATTAGTGACAAACTGTTTTGAACCATGAATCAGTTAATGATTTTCCGTGTTGCTATGGTCTTTCGTTCCTTTGAATAAGCTCCGTGAGAAAATAAACATGGTTCTTAACGTCCACAGAAACCACAAGGCTTATTAGGGACGGGGAGAAGGGGGGGGGGGGAGGGGGTATGGAGGTGGGGGGAGAGGGAGATTATATACCTATCGCAATGCTGTCACCACCAGAATGATTCCTGCATTAAGATGGGCAGCGATGAGAGCCGTTTTAATGTTTCAGTAGGAAGTGATGGACTGACAAAGTCACAAGACAGTGTCCACAAACCACAACCTTTTTGAAGAGAAAAGAGAGCCGAAGCGGTATCGAACCGAGGTCCTTCCGCTTACCAACCTAACGCCTTACCGCTAGGCCAAACCGGCTCACCGTAAGTTCTGTGGGCTGATAACCCCTTTTTATATTACACGACCGTTATACACCATGTCACAGCGCACACAAGGACTCGATACCGCACTACACTCCGTGATGATGGTCGGGTCAGAGGTCAGTCAAGTGGCAATGGGTGGGCTAGCATGTGCAACTGGACCCCTAACAGACAGAGCCAGCAAGAGGCTACAGGATGGGAGGCGGGCAGGGGGTCTGCACTTACACACCTCCGTCCGCTTATCTCCTTTCCTCTTCCCATCCGCTGACCCAAAAGCACTTGAAGACGTGATAGCCTTTTCGGTATCACGCTGACATGGCTGTATGATGACTGGGGAACAGGTCTGCACTTCACACTGCACATATGTCATATAGCATGACGAGAAGGCGTTTACGTTTATAGCCAATGAGCTAGCTCTGTGAGTGGCACACAGAGTCTCTCTCTGTCTGTCTCTCTGTCTCTGTCTGTCTGTCTGTCTCTCTCTGTCTCTCGTCACACCAGTGTTCTCCCCTCCCCATTCCACGTCCACATGTCTTACCGGATTTTCGTTCTTGGAAATGTTTTCGGTGTTGTGTATCCGATGCTACTGTTCAATTCACTGTTGTATTTTTAATCAAACTGAGTGCCACATTTCGGTGGACAAGACTGAAGCTGACTTGGGAAACCAGGAATTAAGTCTGTCGCTAGTGACTGAATGTACTGCAGTGGAACTTCAGGCTTTTGGGGTGATTTGGTCGGTCTGTCCCTCCAGGTCTCACTCACTGAGTTTCTCCCCTCCTCAGTCAGGCCCTTTCTCGGCCTCTCGGATAGCAAGACCTCAGACTCGCTGCTCTCTTCGCTTTGCCTCCGTCTGTCTGTCTGTCTGTCTGTGTCTGTCAGTGCCTGTCTGTGTTTGTGTCTGTCAGTGTCAGTCCGTGTCTGTGTCTGCCTGTTAGGTCTATCTGTCCGTCTGTCTCTGTGCCGGTGTGTGTCTCAGTCTCTCTCCGGCTGTCTCTCAATTCTCCGGCAGCGACTATGATAAAATAGTCTTCGCTGATCAACGTATTTTTTAATTCCGTACACCACGTCTTCATACATTTGTACAAGTGTGTGTTCTGTTGTCTTTTGATCGTGTGTCTGCAGGATAATAATAGTCCCAATTCCACCAGCCAGTCACTGGGCAGCTTTCGTCTCGAAGGCATCGATGCACAGGGGAGGGAAGCGAGGTTTATTCGTGGCGTATCCGCGGCTCAGGTTATTCACCTTACTCCAGAAACAGCAGGCACTTGAAGCCGCATGAGTTTGCAGTTAACAGCTCACAACTACTCGCAACGTGGTGTTGCTTTACGTCCACAGAGGCGAGTTGGCCTATTAGAGTGGGAAGGGGGCAACACTAAACCAACCAACCAACCAACCAACCAACGCACGTGGTGACAACGTGAGAAACCCGAGAAGGAGATTTCGGTCCTATGCGGCACAGATGATACGACAACATGCAGCTCGACTGGCCAGACAAAATGGAGGTGAAAGGGACGTAGCCAACGTTAGTTACATGACAGAGAAAATAATCAAATACTTTTTTCTTTCTTATAAAGCGCTATTCTCCTACCAGAGTTAAACTCACTGCGCTGTACAAACATCTTATGACAAAAACCACATTAACATACATTTCAACAAACAGAACTTTAAATATTGTAGTCTACCATTATCACCTATCAAACATATCATATTATACTATTACACATCACACATACACGGCACACGCGCACGCACACCGTGAATAACTGCCACACACACTGCCACACACACACACACACATACACACACACTGCCACACACACACACACACACACACACACACACACACACACACACACACA
>OY757545.1:5349251-5364251 GCA_963584105.1 Alviniconcha strummeri | reverse complement strand
TAGGCAGGGTTACGGCTAATGTCATCCTTGTCTGGCAGTGCTAGGCTAGGACCGCTGCCATCATCATTAGGCAGGGTTACGGCTAATGTCATCCTTACTTGGCAGTGCTAGGACCGCTGCCATCATCATTAGGCAGGGTTATGGCTAATGTCCCATCGTTAGGTAGGGCTGTGACTTATGCCATCCTTGTTACGTAGGACTATAACTAATGCCGTCCTTGCTAGGTAGGGCTGTAACTAATGTCATCCCTGTTAGGTAGGGCTGTGACTTATGCCATCTATGTTAAGTAGGGCTGTGGCTAACGCCATCCTTGTTACGTAGGGCTATAACTAATGTCATTCTTTTTAGGCAGGGCTGTAACTAATGTCATCCTTGTTAGGCAGGGCTGTGACTAATGCCATCCTTGTTAGGCAGGGCTGTGACTAATGCCATCCTTGTTAGGCAGGGCTGTGACTAATGCCATCTTTGTTAGGCAGGGCTGTGACTAATGCCATCCTTGTTAGACAGGGCTGTGACTAATGCCATCCTTGTTAGACAGGGCTATAACTAATGCCATCCTTGTCGGACAGGGCAATATCTGGTTTCCTTTTTGGACAGGGCTAAGACTGATGGACAGAGCTATTATAAACGTCTTCCTCCTTAGAAAGGCTATGACTATAATGCCCCTCCCGTTAGGCAGGACTGTGGCTCCACTGTCCTCTTCGTTGACAGTCTGATGTTATCCTTGTTGAGCTGATAGGGCTACGGCTGCTGCCCTTGTAGGACAGCACTGTGACTAATGTTATTGTTGAACCCGACTATGATTATATTCCTTCCTTGTCAGGCGGGGCTATGACTTACGCCTTCCTTGTTGTGCAGGGCAATGATTAATGACCTTTTTGCTGGGCAAGACTACAGCTACAGTGCCCTTGCTGGACAGATCTGCGGCTAACAGTATGTCCCCGTGCTTGACAGTGCTATGACTAATGCCCTCCTTGTCGAACAGGGCCTCGGATAATGTCCTCCTTGTTGAACAGGGCCTCGGATAATGTCCTCCTTGCTAGACAAAGCTAAGAATAACGTTCATTTGAATTGTAGCTTCTCCGCCACCGCCAACTCGATGGTGAAATAGTAAGGTCTTAGTTAGCAATATTACCAATCTGGCGGTATAAGTCTCGAGCAAATGGAAAGAAAATCGTACGTCAGACACTCAGACATCTTGCTCGCCTCGGCCTGCAATGCCATTTACTGTTGTGGTCTAGCTGCTAGACACTGGGACCAAATAGCTCGCAACTCAATTTTGTTGAGGTAATTGCCTGCCGTGGAATCACCAGGAATGTGTAGCAATGAGCGTCTACATCCCCTCGGATCTCGCTCCTTGGCATCAGAACAAAACAAGACCGTTCCAAGGTTTCGGGACAAACAGAGAAGAACATAGATCGATTTGCACGATGAGGGCTACAGAATTGCAGCAGATATATTTCGGTGGTTGGGTCATTAAAGGCTGAGCTGGAATATAAATAGCTTGATGGATTAATGATTCCAATTAAATTGAAACTGTAAACAGAAAACCACTGACTGTTTGATCCGGGTGAGATCAAAATTTCTAGACGGCTAGTGACAGGAAGCTGTCGATCCTAAATGTGGCACGCTGGGAGACTCTGCGCGAGGTCGTTCAGCCTAATTAGACCCGAAATTGCATTTTTGTGTCCATGTTGTTTGAATAAGATTGGAACGGAAGAACTCGGGTCGGGGCTGCCACTCAGCTCAGGCCGTCTCACCTCTGACACGCCCTGCGGAGACTGCTCCGTGCAGTGTTGACGCTTTCAGAAATCCTATGCAGGGTATTGCGCTGCTAAGGAGGAATTCATTTTAACTATCAGTAACATTCGCAGTTGTTTTCCGCTCTGTCCCTGTCCCCCTTTAGTATCGATAGACGTGTTCGCAAATCTAGTGAACAGGTTTCTAGTTCTGAAGCAGCCCATCTCTCGGCGTCAATACACTTGTACTGATTTTGTTGCCTATGCTCCCAGGTCTCCCCTTTTGTACTGCACACTCTTATGCAGGCCTCAGCCAGCGCCTCCCTTTGCCGGCACAATGATTGTTACAGTAATAAACCCATATCGAACTCACTGACTGAATGGGCACGGGCTGGTCGTCGCGACTGCACCTGGTTGTTGTCAAGATGACATAGGACCCGTGCAGTTCGGGCCGGGATGGCGGATGGGATGCAAGGGGGGTACAGCGTGCGGCTGGGTGTGCTTGGAACGATGTTTTAGAGCCAGGCGTCCTATCCCAGCTATCCCCTTCACATACCGGAGGACAGGTCCGAATGTCGGTCCACCCGTACATGAGCAAACACCGTCCCCACCGCGTCAATCGGTGCTAACCGACGTGAGCATCGATACTGGGCAGATGACGCGCCGCGGACAAGCAGCTTTGTTCACAGAGCTGACAGCACCAGCCACTGTCGCTATAACTCTGTGTACTCTGGCTAATGACTTCCTGCAAGGGAGGCAACTCACAACGCCATCGCCTCCCCGTGCTGTGCCCCTAAGGCTTCTAACTCCCTGTGTGTATATCGTATCGCGCTGGATTCCATAAATCTCAAGACACGTCAGCAGAGGGGAAGAAACGAAAAAATCAATAGTAGGAGAGGAAAAGCCGGGGAAAACAGCAGGAGAAGGGTGCCAGCCCAGTCAGCAGTGTGTGGCCCAGCGACGCCGATGCACAGACACTGAACAAAAGCTGCAAAATGGCTCACATCGCTGCCCAGCGAAATGCAAAAAGCATCCTCACTGGTGGTGGCTCTTGTTATCTCTTCCTCCTTCCTCTCACCTCCCCGCTTACCCTCCCCCCTCCCCCCAAAAAAATGAGGGAAGGAAAGGATAAAACTGAAGAAAAAAGAGCAAAAACACAGAGAGAGAGAGAGAGAGAGAGAGAGAGAGAGAGAGAGAGAGAGAGAGAGAGAGAGAGAGAGAGAGAGAGAGAGAGAGAGAGAGAGAGGTCACCACCTAATGAATGCAAGCGCGAAAGACACTGCTCACACCTGTTGTTAACTGAAACAGGGCGTAAGAAAACAGTGTTATCAATTCCACTGAAATATCCCTGACTTGACTGGTCGTTGTTCATCCATTCAGCGTATGTGTGTGTGTCAGCCGACCGTGTGATATACGGCAGGCAGGCACTTTCTTCTTTGTTGTTGTTGGGTTCGTGTGTGTATGTGTGTGTGTGTGTGTGTGTGTGTGTGTGTGTGTGTGTGTGTGTGTGTGTGTGTGTGGCACGTTTTGTTTGTCGTCCACGAAAATGGAGAATTTCACGTCATCACTCGACGGGTCCTATATAATTATCCTCGCCTGTAAATGAGTCTGCTCAGATTGATACGAATTTGTTTGTTTGTTGCTACCGTGATCACTTGGAACAGTGACGTTTTCAACTGAAACTGCCAGTTTAGACACACATTTAGTTCAAGTTTGTCGTACCTGTTTTTGGCATTTTCGGAGTGTGTGTGTGTCGAGTGGGGGTGTGTGGGGGGTAAGGGAGTGGGGTGGAGGGGGGGGGGGGGTGCTGATCAAGACGAAAACCAGAATTCCGAACTGAAAGCCATTCACATCGAACACAGCAGCGTAGTACAAAAGGCAATATATGATTGACGGGGCCTCTGGAGGACATTAACACCCACACAAGCCAGGAATGTTTGTGGCAGGACATCTGCGAATGGATTCTCGGATATATGTACCTGCTTGATTCCTGTGACACAGTTGTTTCATGATTTAAAGCAACTGTCGCCACAAAGGGAACAGTAGTCAATCACCGTTATAGCCCCAAAGGTCTTTGTCGCTGTGCTGTTGTGACGTCTGTGGATGCTGTTAACTCCCTTTGTGCGTTGATTCCAAACGGTCATGATTCTAGAACGAAATTTGTGTCTGAATCTTAACAGGAAATGTTATAACGAAGAGATCTGCTCCCCCCCCCCTTCCCCCCCTTCCCCCCTTCCCCCCCCTTCCCCCACACCCCGTTCCGAGAGAGAGAGAGAGAGAGAGAGAGAGAGAGAGAGAGAGAGAGAGAGAGAGAGAGAGAGAGATGGTACGGGAGGGGGGCGAAGGAAAGTTGTTTTTAAAGCTGACATTGTTCTGTTGAGTACTCTTAGCGGAATGGAGGGTGTTGAAAGGGTACTCAGCAGGTTGTTCCGCTGCACGCTAATAGATCGAACCTCCCAGTTGCGGCTGCTGATCCTCGTCTGAGTCCTTGCTCATACCCTGTGTAATAGGCTTTTGCACACACCACTCTGCAGCAAAACGTTGAGCTCCCTTGAAAAGCAGGCAGAGGCGAGCTGAAACGAAGATTCTTTATACACGAACAGATTTTCAGCTTGTCGTGTGTCTTTTGCTTTGTAGTAACAATTAAACTATGACAAGAGACACTCGGACAGATAACTAAAGACACGCGCGCGCGCGCACACATACACACACACACACACACACACACACACACACACACACACACACACACACACACACACACACACACACACACACATATATATATATATTATATGAATTCAAAACCCAGGCTCAAGACTTTCCTGTTCAGACAGGCCTTTTCATAAACCTAGGTGAGCATTTATTATAAATATGCTGGTGCATTGCACGTAGGTCTAAAAGACCTTAAAACCGAATAGGATTAGAAAAATGAAAGAGAAATATAAGCACGGAATGCAGTGTAGACGTCATCATTATCCCCGTTTTAGCCATTGTTCTTGTCCACATAGTCACAATCATCATCATCATCACCAGCACTCCCCACCCCACCCTCACATACTTGATCGTTATTCGTCCACCAAAGTGCTCATGATATTGGTACAAATTATTTGAACGACGTCAAGGCGACAACTACAGTACTTGATTCTCCTTCCACGTTATGCTGTATTGCTTGCTGCAGCTCTGCTGTGTTACTGTTGTATTTTTCAACAGGGCGGCGAGGAGGACTCCGACACTTGAGCCCATGGCGCGGCAGGCCATTCTGTGGAGTCTGGCTGTCCTGCGGGCAGGAGACGATTTTGCCAACCACAACATAATGAAGTGCAATCCGGAATTCACCGAGGAACAGGACGCAAAACGGCAACCTTTCATTTTTGAGAGTGCGGGCTCCTGTTTGCGCAGTGCGAAGAAATGCATCAATTACAGATGCTTTCGATTATGTTCCGTGAATGGATTGCACCCGAGGGGCGTTCCGGTGCCTTTGCCCGTGTTGAAACGGGAAACCGGAGGGCTGGATTATACACATTACTCCATGTCAATACTGACGCTGGAATCTGCACGGCTGAATTATATCTACTGCTCCGTGTCAATACTGACGCTGGAATCTGGGGGGCTGGATTTATACGCACTGTTTCATGTCAATACTGATGCTGGAATGTACAAATCTGGATTTTATCCACTGCTCCATGTAAGTACTGACGCTGAAATCTGCAGGGCTAAATCATGTACACTGCTCCAAGTCAATACTGGCGCTGGGATGCACAAGTCTATGTTAAGTACACAGCTCAATGCAAATTGACGCTGGAATCTCTAGGCACTGGAAGCAGGTGAACAATTATGCATACTGTACCATGTACATCATGACTCTGGCGCCTTGAGAGGTGAATTGTGTAACATTTTATTTCATTGTCCCTCGTGGGAAATTCGGTTTGCCTTACCAGGCTAAGGGACAGCAGCCACGACAGCAGCGCAACCCATTCCTACCAGCGAGTGCGGTATTTTCGTGTGTCCAAACAATGGTATGGCTGCCAGTGTTTGCAGGTTTTAACGTACACACACATGTTGATGTACGTGACTGCGCACGCGGGCTGTACGGACACCGTAAGAGAGTCTGCTCTGGAAGTTGACTCTGGGAAAAAAATCCCTTGCCGCACCGGGGACTCGAACCCGCGTCAGTGTTGCGCCTGGCCTTTCAATTGGACTCTCTACAAGCTGTGCATATATACGCATCACCGCTAGTTGCTAGTGTTCTGCTTCGGATGTCTCTCTGACTATAGTAACGTCCAGGTCATTACAACGGGCATACAGGTTGCAGGCAATGATCATGCAAAAGTGAACGAAATCGATTACTAGTGTTCAAGAAAAGTCAACGTTACGGTTTTATCCAGTCAAAAACAAAACAAAAAACGAGTTATTCCTGTCCTTGACAACAGCAGGCCAGTGTTAAAAAAAGCATTTTGTGTCTGTTTAGTTCCAGATAAATACTTAACGAGAAAACAATTTTCACTTCGGGCTTTTATATTATCCGATTAAAATAGCGTTCTTTCCCACCTATTTTGATCGGATTTCAAGCAAGGTCAAGTTGAGAGCTCCCTCCCTGTGTCAGTTGTTAAAGCCCCCATTGTGGCACTTGCACTCAAAAACGGGCTGTCCAAACAGTCTGTTAAGTTGAATATAACGACTTCACTGTATTCAAGCAGGATTGTCTGAAGGCTAGAGCTTTGCTAGTCGGGGTCTGGTTCCAGGGACCACTACAGTACAGCCGGATAGGTCTAGCTGCAGATCTGTGATCTCTCTCTCTCTCTCTCTCTCTCTCTCTCTCTCTCTCTCTCTCTCTCTCTCTCTCTCTCTCTTTCTCCTCGTCTGTCTCTCTGTCTCCCTTTCTTTGTCCGTTTCACTCCCTGTTTGTCTCTCTGTCTCTGTCCGTCTCTCTCCCTGTCTGTCTCTCTCTGTCTCAGGCAGCCGTGTCAGTGACAGAGTGCATGCTAAACAGGCGTTGATTGAGAGGCCAGTGCCGGGAATCAGCCGTCAGGTTCGGCCAGACATTGGTCAGCTGAGGGTCACTTGAAGCCGCAGCGGCGTGACATGTCCATTAGAGGTCCAGCCGAGTCACATATATACTTAAGCCATCGCTGGCCCACTCTCGCGCCTCCCGCCTGCCGAGAGGGGCCCGGGCCTGGAACGTGGCAGGGGGAACATTGATCCCACGCTGAATAGCCCCCCTCTCCACGCAGCCAAAATTAGCATCATGACGCTCATCTCTGCAAACATACTTTCGAGGATGTGACTGCTGTGCTGCGCTAACGTTAACCCTTGCCGAGCCCAATGAGTTGCTAACGTTGGTCCTTGCATAGCCAGAGTTTCTAACGTTAGCGTTCAACGGGACTTGCAGCTCCCGACTAATGTTAACCCCTGCAGGCCTCCAATCACCAAGTTAATCCTTGCTGTTCAGTTCAGTTCAGTTCAGTTCAAGATGGTATCTATGCGCTAGGAAAACCCATAATTACCAGCTCCATCCTGTCTCTCAGAAGTTTCCCTAACGTTGCATTTGAAACAGTTCTAATGTTCGTCTGATTGATGATGGCCCTCTTTCGTCCTTTCAAGGATGGGAAAGTCACCTAGTTTCTCCTCCGGGCGATTGATGGTGTGATGTCCTTGGCTTAGTGCCCGCAGGTAGTGTCTCAAGCTCCTCAACACTTCAGATCTTCCGAAACGCAAGCCACTGGTTTTGCAACGCCAGTCTATCTGCTCCGTCATTTCCCTTCAATCCGGCATGTCCAAGGCAGTACACCCACAGGAGTATTCGAATGCGGATGTCGACCATTAACACTTTCCAGTCTGGGCTTCCTATTCCATTAAAAATATTGTTTGTAGCAAGCTCGTTGAATCTGTGAGCATGATGGCATGTGCGGTCCGACTGTCACCTCTTGAGGCAAACCACCGGAGGACATGGGTGACTGCTCAGAAGCTGGAGGCTTCAAGCTGGAGGCTGAGACAGGACAGGTTGCACTATCTTCATGATGGTGGTCCTACCTTGCTTGACAGTGAAGCCCCACCCTGACTGGTCTTTGGTGACTAAGCCATCAGTGTACACTACGATATACTGCGGTTTTTCTGTTTTTATTGAATAAGAAGCTTGACCTCTGACTCCGTTTTACTTGCTGGCCATTCTCGACAATGCTTTCCGAAAATCAACACACAAGAGAACTAATTAGAGCTCAAAGCACGTCACACAAACACAACAACAAAGACCTTAGACACCTACGCTAACTGTCACCTGGCATGCGATTACAAGGTACGTAAACCCCACCAGAGATGCCTCCTCAAAGGTGCTTTCCCATGTTTTCTGACAGGAGTGTCTCATAGAGGCGCCGGAATTGGTTTGGGTACCTTTCCCACTTTTTGATTTGCTTGAGATCTGTCAGCTGGCACGCTTGCAGAATTGAGTTCTCTGCTTGACCCATCCAGGACTTGCCCCGTCCCAGTCTGCATCCCTTTGTATCTTTTACAGCTTTGTGGAGTGGGTTGTGGGGATTTTCAACGGCACTGACCCTTGCGGATCCGAGTTACTAACTCAAGCCGTACAGACCGCGAGTCACTTACGTTAATAAGGTGCCAGTTCTACCATACGGACAGTATTTGTTTTGTATTTAATTGTTCTACAACTAAATAATAACAGAATTTGATACAAATGGCTACAATTGAGCTAATGACCTGCTTTTGTAAATACACTATTCATTTTTATTAGGCTTCAATAATTAACTCACAAAAAAGTAATTAGCAAAATATTACGTAAACGTTCGCATTCCGGAAAACCGATGCACTATGTATGCATTATTTTCTAACGTTGAAACGACTGAGGATTTCTGTTTGAACAAAATACAAACAAGTCTGTTATAGTTATCTTGGTTATTATTCTACAATGAAGTCACAAAATCCAATATTGTGATCACGTATTTTGCCTACAAATTTGCTCCAGATAACATTTAAAAGCATATCCATAGAACAAAACCAAGCCTTATGTAAGCCAGTAACATGCAATGTTTTATGGCTGTAACTTTTTAAAAAAAATTGAAGAAAAAAAAAGAGAGAAAAAAAAAAATGAAAAAAAAAGAAGTAGAAAAAAGGCCGATTTTCAGTAAAAGTTAGTAGCGCTAAAAAGAGAAACTGAAATGGAAAAAATATATAAACAAAACTACCTATATCAGCTAATGGCCGCCTGTCAAATATTGAAAGCCCTCTCTCTCTGCATCTTCCTCCCCCTGCCTAATCTTCTCTAATTTTCCTGCACTCCTTTGATGCATAATGATCCTGTCTCGGGACAGCGAGGACGAGAGCAGCATCTTTTGCTATGAAGAAGTCCCTTGCAAAAGGACCCACCTCCGTCTGCAGCTCCTCTACAGTTTTCCCCAAGAAAGATGCACCGTCATTGAAAATACACAGTTGCTGTGCTCACAAGCCCATGGTACTTCACTTTGGGGCAAAACTTCCATATTACACTGTTGACACACGCGTTAGCGTTCTGTGTGTACTCCATTTGGCATTTTCTGAGGAGCTCTGTCTTAGACAATTAGTCTTTGAAAATAGATTTAATTTCATCCTTGGAGGCTGCAGGCTAATTGTTTTTGTGTCTGTACGTGTCTAGGGTGCCTTTTGTCTCTGCTTTCTTGTAGGGACACCAGCAGTCGTTGCAGAAGTTGGTAGTGCATCAGTTGAACCTTTGTGAAAACAAAAAAGAAATACAGCCCATACCGCCTGTCTCATTGCCTTCAGATCACCTTTGTTGCCTCTAATAGCGTTTCCATTATACTGCTGTATAGACTTCACCTGCTACTCTGTCAGTCTCCCTCGTCTATTTATTGTTTTTCTATCAGCAAGCTTTCTTTCCCCACATCGTGCTCTGAGATTTTTCAGTCTTGACCCCATGCGTTTTTTAATGTGACCCATACACTCATTTTCTCCACTGGGTGATCTCCATACACATTTGCATCATGTCATTGAACAAACAAACATCATGAACTGTGTCCGAGGTTCACTGGAGCTTGTTGAAATAATGTGAAGTTTAGTAAAGTTGTCAGCCGGACGACATGAACTACGTCTAATGAAATCAGCGCTGCAAGGCTGGTAGTCACGGCTGTTACTCGTATGCCAAGTGAGAGTAACCGTGTCTCGACTCAGGCCTTTGTTGTTGTATTCGTGCGGCGTCTTTCCAGCGCTTATTAATTCCTTTGTTTGGCTGATATTCAGTAACGAGAATACATACCCAACGACATTGTTCTATTGAAACACTGAAAGTTTCGTGGAGTCCCCATCGCAACCCTCCACCCCACCCCTTTTTAAAATTTTTAAAAGGTCTTTTAAATCTTTATTTTAGCGTTACTTATGACAGTTCAGTGGGATATATATTCGCCCGTCCCACCCTAGCAAGAAAGGTTGGTTCAGCCACAGGTTACCCTTGCTCACTCTCAGACAATCTGATGAGCTGCCCCAGGTCAGACTGCAGGAAATAGATTTGTCATCAGTAACGTCTTGGTTTAAAAAGAACAAAACTTGGTTTTGCTTTTAGACGGTTGTAGCGGTGTTAATATGAATGATTCCAATAGCCCCCAACCGTCTCAACAACAACCACCACTCTTCTTTTCTATTTTTTCCTTCTTGCTTTTCACTCCCTGACTTAGGATGCGGGCCAAATGTGGTAATTATCGGTGACACTGCATCAAAAGGGTGGACTATTCTGGGATATCCCCTGCTGATTGCGTGCATGGGCATCTGCGTTTTGTGCCTGGTGAATGAATCTGGCCACAGCAGAACTTCCGTTGTCTACTTGTACGTTGACATTTTTATCTCGATCCTGGACACCCCCCCCCCCCCCCCGCCGTAATCCCCATGGACTATATAGTATAATTTATATGCCTCTAGGAGGTTTTTGAAGCATATATTATTATATATGGGGATACTATTGTGTATAGTTACCACAGTGTGGCCACACTAGTTTACTGGCTATTGACGGCGGTGCTTGCTCAAGATAAAGACACAAGCCAGCGTTATTAATCCACTGCGGAAATTACATTGTCTACCACAAAACGTATCATATAACAAGACATTGCACTAACACTGCCAAGAACAGTCCCAAGAAGGTAGTTTCTCCAGCCATCAGAAACGTATCACATATCATATATAAATATCTGGTTGGAAAACAGCGTTTTATAAGAATTATTTATTATTATAACAAGACATATTGCTCTAACACTGTCAAGAACAGTCCCAAAGAGTAGCTTCTCCAGCCGTCTGAAACGCGGAGACTGGAGCATAAATCAACGTTTCAAAATGTGGCCGGGGGAATGGACGGATAAACGAAAGTGCACAAAGATAAAAAAAAAAATAAAAAAAAGACGAAAGAAAACAGACTCCCAACATGCATCGGTGTTCATGTTTCTCGCGGCCTCGGATAGCATCTTCCGTATGAAACTGGTTAATCTGGCCATAAGCTGCCATCATACAGCTCTGATTCTTCTTATGTTTATTCATTGATTTATTATTAAGCTAGCATGCAGTGATTACATGATGCAAAACACACACACACACACACACACACACACACACACACACACACACACACACACACACACACACACACACACACACACATACACACACACACACACACGCACACACACACAAACACACACACACACACACACACACACACACACACACACACACACACAACACACACACACACTCACTCTCTCTCTCTCTCTCTCTCTCTCTCTCTCTCTCTCTCTCTCTCTGTATATATATATAAAACACCACTATGCATCACCTGCTACTCTCTTGTTTTGCTCTCAATTCCGTCCTCCGCTATCAAAAATAGCGGCGCTTGAGCTGTCAAGGCTAGTGATAACTCTTTTTGACCCTGTGTAAAGGCAGTTATGGCGTTTATCCTCGCGAAAAAGTCGATATAGGGGCCAGTTTGGTGGTTGTTGTTATGCTTTTTTTTTCTGGGGCGGAGGCGGCGGGATGGGGGTGTGATAGTGTGTGTGTGTGTGTGGGCGGCGGGTTGGGGGGGGTGGGGGAGAGGATCGGGAGCCTCCAGTTATGGAGTATGTAGCATAATATACAATGCCACTAGACGGCTGCAGAGGGAGCCAAGGGCCAGGCATACGGTAGTGATCGCACAGTGGCTTAGTTCAGTTTCCGGCACCTCCTCGAAATGCATTACTGTGTATTCTTTTTTGCGTCTTCGTGGAGTAGTCTGCAGCAAGAAAATGGTTTGAAGAACGTGTAAATAGTCGTGCAGAGGCTGAAAGTACAAATGATGAGAAAATAACACTGTCGTCGTAATCCCTCTTTATTGTGTGTATGCAACAGTTTTATCAACCAAATAGTTTGTAAACAGGACAGTTCCCTTCAGAATCGGTTTATGAGAGAGAGAGAGAGAGAGAGAGAGAGAGAGAGAGAGAGAGAGAGAGAGAGAGAGAGAGAGAGAGAGAGAGAGAGAGAGAGAGAGAGACACACACACACACACACACACACACACACACACACACACACACACACACACACACACACACACACACACACACACACACACACATACTGAGACAGAGATAGAGGGACAGAGACAGAGATAGACAGTGACAGAGACAGAGAGAGACAGACACACAGAGAGGAGAAGAAGAAGACGGTGGAGGAGGAGGAGATGGAGGAGGAGGAGGAGAAATAGATGATGCCCACAGCTAGTTGGCCAAGCCCCTTTGGCTATTTCTGTGAATGATTGATTGTTGGCTCACTGAGGGATAGGTAATTAGGAGCAATGTCTGTTAACGGGAACATGAATGTAACAACAAGGATATGGGCAACACGCCGAAAGGCACTCTGCTTGATTTCAGAAGTGAGAAATGCAAGGGTGATGATCAGTTCCGATTTCTGCCATTCTAACGGACTGGGAGACTTCTGGTGTACACAGTAGAAACAGCATCCCCTTGATTGATGCTTGAAATATTCATTCGTTGCTCCCCCACAAGGACCCCTTCGCACTGCGGACACATCGAGACATCAGATATAAAGGGAGTATTGATTTAACCCTCCCAAATCACTCCTTTTTTCGCTAGCTATGTTTGCTGGAAGACGTTTTTAGCTGAACCAGCGGTCGGGGGTGGGGATGGACAGCAAGATTTATTAGGCGTGTTGAGGGCACGGGACCACCCTCAGTGTTCAGTGGGACAGGCCGGGACGTCGCACTTCTGGTCAACACACAGGCTGCTGACTCCGTCAACACACAGGCTGCGGCTGCTGACTCTGTCAATACATAGGCTGCTGATTCTGACAACAGACAGTTGGCTGACTCCGTCGTTCTATGCTTGGTCAACACATAGTCTGCTGACACCGCCGTTTGCTGATTGGTTAGCACACAGTCTGCTGACACAGTCGGCATACAGTTTGCTGACACCCTCGTTCTCTGACTGGTCAACACACAGTTGTCTGACATCGTCGTTCTCTGACTGGTTAACACACTGTCTGCTGACACCGTCGTGCTAATAGATAAACACACAGTCAGCTGACATTGTCGCTGTCTGGTTTGTCAACACTTTGTCTGCTGACCCCATCGTTTTCTGATTGGTCAAGAGTTTGCCGACCCCTTCCATCTCTGACTACTCAATACACAGTCTGTTAGCACCGTGATTGCCTGATTGGTCAACACACATTCTGCTGACACCGTCGTTCTAATCGGTCAATACACATGTATTTGTTTAGTACTTCTTTGTTCCTTGCGGGAATGTCGGGTGGCCTTAACTGGGGAAGAGTAGCGCTACCCTAATAAGTGCAGTTCGCTGACATCGACGCTCGGATTAGAAGACTGTGTGTGACAGAATGAAGTTTTCAACAGGCTGTGTGTTGACCAAGCAGGGAGTGTTAGCAGATTGCGAGTTGACCACTCAGAACGTCGATGTCAGCGAACTGCACTTACTAGGGTAGCGCTACTCTTCCCCAGTTAAGGCCACCCGACATTCCTGCAAGGGACAAAGAAGTACTAAAAAAAAGACATGCGTATTGACCGATTAGAACGACGGTGTCAGCTGAATGTGTGTTGACTAATCAGGCAGTCACGGTGCCAACAGACTGTGTGTTGAGTAGTCAGAGACGGAAGGAGTCAGCAGCCTATGTGTTGACGGAGTCAGCAGCCTGTGTGTTGACCAGAAGTGCGATATGTCCCCTGCCGGTCATCTTACAGTCTGCTAACACTGACAATTCCTTGACGTCTCTTCTCTGATTTGTCAACACACAGTCTACTCAGTGACGCCGTCATCCCTAACATAGACAGTGATTGCTGAAAGGAATATACGGCAGTGACAAGATTAATCCCGGTAATAACGATATGAATGGCTGGTCTAGGTGAGGACCCAGTCTCTGCTGTGGAGGAGAATGGACATGATGGAGGGGAATGGCTGTCTGATCCAGGAAACGACCCAGTCTCTGCTGTGGAGGAGAATGGACATGATGGAGAGGAATGGCTCTCTGATCCAGGAAACGACCCAGTCTCTGCTGTGGAGGAGAATGGACATGATGGAGAGGAAATGCTCTCTGATCCAGGAAACGACCCAGTCTCTGCTGGTTTAGATGACGACCCAGTCTCTCTTGTATTTGAGAATGGACAGGATGGTGAGGAGGAGCTGGCTGGTCTGTGTGACGACACAGTCCCTGCTGTGGTGGAGAATGGACAGGATGGTGAGGAGGAGCTGGCTGGTCTGTGTGACGACACAGTCTCTGCTGTGGTGGAGAATGGACAGGATGGTGAGGAGGAGCTGGCTGGTCTGTGTGACGACACAGTCCCTGCTGTGGTGGAGAATGGACAGGATGGAGAGGAGGAGCTGCTAGCTGCGGGAGCCGGCACCTTCACTTGACTTGCGCCTCGTTGTTAATCCGCTCCGTGAATGAGTGCCCATGGGGTCGCTGGCGCAGATCACTGCTATTGCCTGTCTTGGGCCATCCATCTTCCCACCAAGCAACAGTCCCAGTCTTTCCCATCCTTCTCCTCTCCCGCGCTGTTCCCTTCCTTTCTCTGTCTTCCCCATCCATTCTCGGTTGCAGTCTGATTGTATTTCGGCTTCCACAGTATCTTTCCCTTTATACTGAAGTGATTTATGTGTTTTTGTTTTCAAAACTGATTCTGAATTAGCTATGTAATGGGAACATGAGCGTTAGCAAATCGAAACGTTTTCTCCAAATACGCACTTCCCTTTTCATTGCAGAGTGTGAT
>OY757545.1:5334251-5346751 GCA_963584105.1 Alviniconcha strummeri | reverse complement strand
CCACATACACTCAAACACCTCACGAGGACCTCACCCCCCCCCCCCCTCCTCTCACCCACCGACCCACCTCTCACTCCCCCAAAAATAAACAGAAATCTTCGAATGAGAGGTAGGCTATTCCCCGACTTCCGTTTAATCCGGTGTTTTGGCATTCCCTCGGCACCGGTCCTTATTTCTAGAAACGTCCACAGTGTCCAGGAAACGGCCGGATTTCCTGTCCAGGCTTTATTTTGACACTAGTCTTCAACACAAAGAGCTGGAATGGGTGCGGACGTTTCTTGGCGCGCTCTAGTTCCGCTGGCATGGAGGTAGCAATGTTGACACTCACTCTTAATTAAAGCTGCAATGGGCGGGGACTGTTTATGCTGCAGTGCTGCATGCTGATGCTTCTTGCGTGAAGGCAAACGCGACAATGGGCAGACGTTTCTGGAAGTGCTCCTGACGCTCCCCACACGAAGGGCAATGACAGTCAGCAGGCTGTTCTCTGGCGCTCCTCTCATGAAAGGGAATGGTACGATAGGCAGACTGTTCTCTGGCGCTCCAAGCATGCGAAAGGAATAATACAATAGGCACAGACTGACTGTTCTCCAACGCTCCGGGTATAAAAAGAAATGCTACAATAGGCAGCTCGTTCAGTCTCTGACGCTCCAAGCCTGAAAGGGAATGCTACAATGGGAAGACCGTTCTCTGACGCTGTTCGTATGAAAGGGACAGGCAATAAGCAAACGTTTTCTTATGGTGGTGATGGATCCCGCTTTGATCTGTGTTTGAGAAGAAAGAATATATGATTCACGTGGAAGCCACTGATGGCTTGCAGGGTAATAGCACTCAGACACAAACGCAGTTATTCTGAGGTGTATTGTTGTTTTTGTTGTGCGTGTATTTCTTTGAAGATTTCTTTATGGCTTCGGTCCTGATGCTTGTTGTGTGCCTGCAACGTGATGTGTATATCATAACTGTTATAGTGCGCTTTGCCAAACCGTGAAATGTCCAATAGCTCTCATGTACCATTAGCCGCCACAAAAGAATAAGGCAACAGTATGTCTGTCAAACATTTCAAAAGTGTGCGCAGTTACTGGCACGAGAACTCCACAGCTATGTTGACATTTGCCAACTGCCGAGTGCATCTGGCAAGAACGAATCCCGTGTTGACCTCAATCAGATCTGGTCATAATGTGCTCCGAGATCTGTTCCGTTGACCTACATTTAGGTCTGGTCATAATGTCCTCCGAGAATTGTTCCGTTGACCTAAATTAGGTTTGGTCATAATGTGGTCCAAGAATTGTCCCGTTGACCTAAATTAGGTCTGGTCATAATGTGCTCCGAGAATTGTTTCCGAAAGCCGAGATGGGTCAGTTCGATGCTTGGAGCTGTTTGTGTTAAAGCCCGGCTGTTGTGGTAAGAGGGGCAGATAGAGCGATAGGTAATGAGGATCATGTTGTATTCGTTTCAGTATCTCCATGCCCATGTAGGCTGCGGAGGCCGAAGATGTGCACTGGCTTTTTTTTTTTTTTTTTTTTCCACTGGGAACTACAACGTTAATTCCGAATAATTCGTGTAACCGAGTGTATTGTATACATGTTCCGGGCCATACCCTTTAACCTTTTCTTTCCGGTCCTTTTCCTTTTTGATTGGGTGGGGGTTTTATGGCCCAATTATCTAAGGTGTTAAAAGTTGTGTGCTGGGCCGGCAGCGTCCCTTTTCCTCAAGTGTCCCTGCAGAGGCAGGTTGTTTGTTTAACTGTTGCGGCCGGTGTTCATGTGTTCATCTCAGTGGAGAGCCTGTAAGTAGTTATTTTCTATGGCTTGTTATTCTATTCTATTGATGTAAATAATGTATGTTTATAATGTTATCATGTTCACAACGTGCCTTGATTTTGGTTCTTGAATACGTGGGAAATTTCGGCGTCAGATTGCCGCCTGGTTGCCGCCGCCATGGCGTCAGTGTACATTGTATGTGTGTCAATATCTTCAGCTTTTATGCCACAGGATGACCGATGTTTCCAAAATGTATGCAGCTAACCTTGGTTAGCTGATATGTAACTAGTATGTTATGCTGCCATTGTTGGATGTTCAGTTTGAGGGATGCCGATGCAAAGTTATCCCTCTAAAGTATGGATACTTTGTCAGCATGGCCGTGCAGATCTCTGTGCGGCATAACTTATATGTTTGTTTGTTTTTTGATGATCGCTTATATAGCGCTATTCTCCGCTCTCTTGAGCAGACTCACTACGCTCGCCTGTGGTTCTACGTGAGTGACAAGCTTTTTATAGCGCGTTTTTTGAATATCCACCGAAGTGGTGTCAGTACTTACGGCGCTGGCATGGCTGGTGCGACATGAAACTGCAGCCGTCTCGGCGCAAGTTCTGTGTACACCATACAACCATGCACCGTGTCACTTCATGCAAAGCCACATACGTAAGGTGTATGCGTGTTTAGCTGTAACCTGCCACCTGCACTTTTGGCAGAATGACCGGGGTCTTTTACGTGCTACTGCGGTAACACGGGGGTGGAACGGATACCGAAATTAGAGTCAGCACAGAAAGTCGACCCTGGAGAAGAAAATTCCCCCGCCGCTCCAGCGGGGATTCGAACCCGCGACCTTTCAATCACGAGTCCGGCGCTCTAACTACTGAGCTATCCCCGCCCCCCCGCGGTCTATGTTTCTACATGAAATCGGTGGTATATTATGGCTAACACTTTGAAGATGTTGACTTCATAGTTGTGGAATGTTCAGTTTACTAGTTGAATATGGTTTAATGCATAGGGGTGATTGTATAAACTGAGACATGTTATTTCTGTTTTGATCCGGCTTTTGTATGGCCGAGTCTTGGGCGCGCAGACTTTCGAGTGAAAGCCCTTGTAAGCCCTTTCCGGGTCTTTGTTTGTGTACCCGAACTGGCCGGTGATGCGCATCAGTAGTGGCAATTAGGTCTTTGTCTCTGTTCACTACCCGAGCAGACAGGCGCAGCCAGATCAGCTGTTTAGATTTTTGCTGCGCTACCCGCTTCCTGTAAGACGCTTGACGTTGTTCACAGATATGCTCTGCTAGTCAGTAACATGCTGTAACGCTTTGAGTAACGACTAGGCTGGAGCCGGTCAGTTTATGACTGACTTCCTCCCGCTTATGGCATGGTCCCAAATGCCACCCGTGTCACTATCCATCTCGTTGTGTGCTTAAGTGAAACTGCTGTAACGATTATCTCACTCTTCCTGTTTAGTTAAGAATGAGCTTGGTAATCCGCATTCTTCGCTGTTACTTTATTGTATACTATTATACTGGGAGCTCATCAGTTAATTGACTGGCCGTCTCTTGTATACTCACCGTGACTCTGTGAGATACAGGTTTTAAGTGTAAGTCAAGCTCACGATTTATGTGCTTGATTATTAATCATTTTGTCATGTATTATAGTAACCCACAGGTAAACTACATGGTTACCGTATTTATTAGATTAGTAATTGCTGTTGTTTAGACTTTACATTTGCTTTCATGTTCTAAATGCTTTGTTTGCTTGTGTCTTTTCTAAAACAGACACTGTTTCCTGGTTGGTTGGTGTACAAATAAAAGTTATGTTATAGCAACCTCTGACTTGTGACTCTTCATTCATGCTTCCAACCTGCTTTCCCTCAACTCCCCATCCCCACTCCCCTACATTCGTAAGGCTAAAGGGGAAAGGTTATTAATTCTTTAAGGTTTCTTATTGTCAGTTATAGCTCCTCTCTCTCTCTGTCTAACACACACACACTCACACCACAACACAAAAGAACACAACACACACACACACACACACACACGCACGCACGCACGCTCACACACACACACACACACACACACACACACACACACACACACACACACACACACACACACACACACACACACACACACTTGTTCTTTTCTTGCCCATTCTCATTGATTCCCAGATTAGGTAGTTGGTGGGAACAGTTTTAACTACTAATGTGCCGGCAGTGTGAACTGGCCAGTTTAACGCAGCTATTGCAGTGCAAAGGAAAGCATGAACCGGTCTGGAATTCTTGTGAATATAAGACCCGGGGCTTGAAGACAGGTGTAATAATCCGTCAGACCTGACCACCGCGGGTTCGAACCTCGTCTTTGGTCCGCCTGTCTTTAATGGTCGTGACACTGTCGATTAAGTGACCTTGCCGTTCTCCGGGACCAGTGAAAGTAACACTATAGCCCACATCGCTGCCCATCGTAATGCATCATTGCGTTGGTAAAAGGTAGCTCTCTCAGTCACTGTATTTTGAATGCCTAGACGCGGTTGTAACAGCAAGTACCCGTGAAGTTAGTAATCTAGCCGACATAGAGAGCAAATTTGCTGTCTTTGCCAAAGCAATAGCTGGTATGGCAATTAGTGAAACTCCCAAATGGCATTCAGTAAATCTTTCAAATACCTGGGGGGCCGCCTCACTTTGGTTGGATGTAACATCTGAGCTTTCTCTCTCCTGTCGACACCTTAATTGTCAGGTCTTCACCTGTAAACCTAACCTTATAAAGCGTTCAGTTCCCGACAAGTTTCACCCAAGACAGTTGAACTGTGTCAGTGGTGTATATAGTCTACCTAACACGAGTGACGCTGACAAATGCTGCCCATTATTGTTCTCTGTGAAACAGCGCCGAATCAATCTTAGTACGTCTCACACAGACTCGCTAAGTAGTGATCAAACATTGCAGACGACAAATACAGGGATGGCTATCCGTAAAATCAATTTCGGTTAACGAACAATGCTGGCCCCATGCCATTGGTACATCAAGAGCTGTCTCAATCGGTTTAAACGTGTAATTGAACAATCTGGGGCTGAAATCTAAGCTGACCACGCTAGCTTCTCTCATCGGACAGATGTTTAAAGCTGGACTGATGCAGAAGCCACCTCCCTCCAAACCCACTACCTCGGGTTAAAGTGCTTTAGTCAATGGGTAGATGAAAGACAAAGCACATTCAATCAATCCAACCAGCAGTCAATAGTCCTAACTACTGACGCACAGTCATGTAGCATTAGGCAACATTTGCAGAACTTCAACGTGTAAGATGCGGAAACAATATTCTGTAACCGAATTAGGTGCAGATTAACGTCGTTGTGTATAATAGTTTCAAATCCAGTATGGCAAGTGTTGCGTACCAATCTAGCAGGGCCAAACAGCATTACTACAGTCATCAAATCACGTGAACAAGTCAAGTTCTCGGTCCACGATACACGCTGCTTTGCGTTTGAAGAGGACAGGAAAAAATAAAGTTGAATGAGCCTGGAAGTGAGAAATGCGAAAGGCAAGAGGCGGGTGGTGAAGCACGGAGTGTTAAAAGAGGGAGCGTCTGGTAGCTGTTGACGCTCAGCAATGACGACCTTGGCTTCTGTAACAGCCTACCGCACTGCGGGACTGTTCGTGACTGACGTGTTCGTCAAGACGTCTGTTTCTAAGGGAGGGTTGGGGATGTGTCAACTTAATGATTTTTATTTAATTTGAGAGTTTTAACCTAATGATTTTTATTTAATTTGAGAGTTTTTACGTTTTGGTTTGACACAGAGAAAGCATTGTTCCAGGTAATTTTGGGTTTGCTATAACTAAGTATGCAGATTGAGAGAAAGGGGGCGTATGTCTAAGAGTGTATATGTGCGTGTGGTTCATGATTTAGAATTACTGAGATATGTTCTTCGTTGTGCGATCGAACGACAGCTTTAATTTCCTGCTGGGATTAATAAAGTATATTGTTATCCCATCAAGTCAGCAACGGGCAGTCACCGATCATTCATTTCTAGTTTTAGTTTTAATTTCCCTTGCAACATGTATCAACCTCAAAGTCACGTCTTCGCATTCAGAGGTCGCAAGTTGATGTACCGTAAACCGTATACAATACTTCGGATACTCGTGTGTGTGTGTGTGTGTGTGTGTGTGTGTGTGTGTGTGTGTGTGTGTGTGTGTGTGTGTGTGTGTGTGTGTGTTGTATGTGTGCGTGCGTGCGTGCGTGCGTGCGTTTGTGGTTGTGCGTTTGCGTGTGTGTGCGTGCGTGTTTGTGTGAGTGCGTGCGTGCGTGTGCCAGGTGTGTGTGTGTGGGCGCGCGCACGCGCGCGTACGTTCGTGCGTACATGCGTGCGTGAGAGAGAGAGACTAGAGAGAGAGAGAGAGAGAGAGAGAGAGAGAGAGAGAGAGAGAGAGAGAGAGAGAGAGAAGTGTGCGTGTCACAGTGTGTATGTGCGTTTGTTAGTGAAAGAATGAATGTGTGTGTGTGTATGTGCGTGCGTGTGTTTGTGTGTACGTGTGCGCGCGCTGTGCGAGTGCGTACGTGTATCAGTGTGTATGTGTGTGTGCGTGCGCGCGTTTGTCAGTGTGTATGTGTGTGTGTGTGTGTGTAACAACCCGAAGCCCATCTTCAGCCCTCCGTCTACACTGCACATGCACGTGCTGGCAGGACTGTGGGGCGAACCACGCAGCAGGCTACAGCTCACCAAATCTAATGGAGACCAGCGACAAGCCTCGAAACGAGGTTAGCGGCCAGGGAAAAATGGAATGTGAACATTCTCCCCAAAACCCACTGCGGAGACGGTGGAAGACCAAATGGACCCTGGCGAGCTAGGCACCCGCCCATAGCGCCCCAGGGATACGAGGGACAGAAAGGGCGGGTGGACAGAAAGGAAGGGGGGGTGGGGTGCAATGGCCGAAGAGGGCAGGGGGTCTGCGGCGAGGAGACGGGGGGGGGGGGGGGGGAGATGTAAAGATGTGTCCAGCTGGGGGCGCGGGTTGGGGGTGGGGGGGGGGGGGGAGAGGGAGGGGTGTGATGAAAGAGCGAGTAGCCGGAGGAGGGTTTGGGTTCGAAAAGTGTCGGTGGCTAGGAGGTAGCAGGAGGCATGTGCCACAAACGACGGATGGCTGGAAGGGGGGCACAAAGTCTGAACAGCCAGAGAGTAGAGGAAGGTGTGAGCTACAGAAACGGCGGGTAGCCGGGAGGGGAGGGGGGGGGGGTGGTTGGTGGCTACGACTTACAGGAAGACATGAACCACCAAGACAGTGGTCAGGAGGTGGGGGTGGGGGGAGGCGGGTGGGAGTGTGGACCTGGAATAGCGGTGGCTAGAAAGGGTAGTGGGTAGAGTGAGTAGGAAGCAGGCTGGTTTCCATGCTCATGTCAGACGGCACGTGTTGCCTTCTTGTGTCCTCGCGAGTCATGGCCGTGTCGCTGTCGTCATTATTCCGCTTACTGGTTTATTTTGCATCTACTGTTCACATTGCCAGGATTTTTTTGATTTTTTGTTTGTTTGTTACCGTTATTGCATAGCCGGGATTTTGTATGTTTTTTTTAATTTTATTGTTTTTTTGTTTTTCTCAGTTTTTAGTTGTTGTTTTTACCGTTATTTCACCATGGACTTGCCTGTCTTCCTATAATGAATAAAAAATAAAAAATAAATAAAAATCTAAACAAAAATGACTGCTAGCGTTCTAAAACAAGTTCCAAACACATAAAAGGTTAAAAAGAACCCCGTATTTATTGTGAAAAAAACACAATATGCGCATTTTCGAGGTAAGCCTCTTTTTCAAGCTACAAAACGACATTGAAACAACACTTAAACTGTGAAAAATGAGAACTATTGGTTCAGTTGTTTTGTTGTATTGTTTTGTTTTGGGTGGATTAATTCCTCCAAAATTGGCATGTTGTGTTTGGAAGAGCCTTCTTTTTAACCTTTGGTGTGTTTTGATCTTCCTTAGGAACTCTAGTACACTAATGAAAATAACAAATAAATAGACAACCTTTTTTGTTGTTGTTGATTCTGTTGATCATTAGAAACATCGTGGAACAACAACTGATTTTAACTTGCTTGCAGAAAACAGTGACAACATAGTTTCAGCAACAGCAAAAAGCTATCAATGATTGCAGTTTCCAGAAAACGCGGTCTGTGTGTCAGCGTTAATTACGCCATCCCGACCCTCTTTTGCAGATGCTCTAGTTAGAATGTTCTGACCTTTTCATCCTGAGGCTGGTGTAGCAGTCTAAGAGCGTTAGATAAAAAGCGACCTTCAGAACGTTGCCGTTAACATCTGCAAAAGGTCCAGATGCCACCAGCAGCTAACAACTACTTTTGTGAAGCGCTGGTGACGGCAGGTCGATTCAGTCCAGTTTTAACACAGCGCTTTCAGTATTTCCACCTGTGTGTGTGTGTGTGTGTGTGTGTGTGTGTGTGTGTGTGTGTGTGTGTGTGTGTGTGTGTGTGTGTGTGTGTGTGTGTGACTCACCCAAGACAGTTCAACTGTCTACAGTTTTAGCACCCTTTTTGTTTCCGCTGTATACAGCCGACTGTAGAAGCACTTATGAGTCATGTCCTGTAGTAAATTTTGCAGATGATACAGAACTGGTTGGAAAAATTAGTAATGATGAAGATGCAATATACTACAAGCAGACTGAAAACTTTGTGAATTGGTGTGATAAAAATTACTTGTATTTGAATGTTTCCAAAACGAAAGAGATGTGCATTGATTTTAGGAAGAATCAAAGATGCCCCAAACCAGTCTACATTAAAGGAGAAGCAGTAGAGAGAGTAGATACATATAAGTACTTAGGTGTGTTTTTTGATAATAAATTGAACTGGAAAGAGAACATCAACTCTGTGCTGAAAAAAGTGAACTCGAGAATGTATTGCCTGAGAAAGATGAGATCATTTGGAGTAAATTCAGATATGCTAGTAACTTTTTATAATGCTGTAGTATGTAGTATTATTATGTTTGGTTGTTGCGATGGGAATATTTCAAAATTAGATAGAGGGAGGTTGGAAAAGATTGTAAAAAAAGCAGGTCATGTTGTGGGAAAGCCACTGAACAGTTTTAAGACTTTACACGAAAAGAGACTGTACAGAAAACTAATGCAAATATTAAACGACCCTACACACCCAATGAGACACTACTTTGAAAGCAGACGTAGCAAGAGGAGTGGAAGATTTTTACTTCCGAGAACAAATACAAACCGTTATAAAGCCTCGTTTTTACCCTCGGCTTTGTCAGTTTTTAATGAAAATTATATCAGTCATTAAATGAGTGTGCGCATGCGTCAAGACGTCTGTTTCTAACGGAGAGTTGGGGATGAGTCAATCTAATGATTTTTATTTAATTTGAGAGTTTTTACGTTTTGGTTTGACACAGTGAAAGCTTTATTCCAGGTAATTTTGGGTTTGCTATAACTAAGTATTAGTGTATGCAGAATGAGAGAAAGGGTGCGTATGTCTAAGAGTGGGTACGTGCGTATGGTTCATGACTTAGAATTATTGAGATATGTTCTTCGTTGTGCGATTGAACGACAGCTTTAATTTCCCACTGGGATTAATAAAATATATTGTTATTGTTGTTATTGTTATTACCTCCATTCAACATGCAATCAGTTTCACACGTAAGGCTTATGCACTGGTCTACCTCCATTCAACATGCAATCAGTTTCACACGTAAGGCTTATGCACTGGACTACCTCCATTCAACATGCAATCAGTTTCACACGTAAGGTTTATGCACTGGTCTACCTCCATTCAACATGCAATCAGTTTCACCCGTACTCTGCGCCGCGTGTAGGTGCCGGTGTGTAAAAATGACCGGTTACGCCAGCATTATACTCGCGAGTGAAGCAGCTGAGGTTCAGAAGTCATTAAACGTACAGCACCAGCAAAGCCTTGGCTTAGTAGTTCAGCATGCAGTTGCTAGACATTTCAAGTATGAACTTGCGGTCAGCAGACTCTTTGCAAAGTATTCAGACAAACAGCTTGGAAAGATATCCACAAAAGTGATAATCCACATCGTCAATGATTTCACAAATCATCATCGGCTTTTTCAGATCATTATCTGACTTTATCTGATGAAAATGTGAAAGTATTAAATTTCTGTATAGTCGCATAATGATTTGCCTTAAATGTTTAATAATAATAAAACACACGTAAGGTGTGTTTCTCTGCTAGTGTGTCCTCTAAGCGGTGTACTCGCCAAACATCAAAAGCAAAAATAAACTTGGAAAGAATCAGCCACACAGGCTGTCAGCACACATACATGCATGAAAAGACTTACTGTAAAAGCTCACACATAGCATTATGCATACATCATACATCTATGTTTCCTTATACACCCATAAATACATTATTCAGCAACATGAGGAAGGTTCTACTTGTATATTCAGATTTGGTACACAACGATTTAGTTCCCCCCCCCCACTCTCTCTCTCTCTCTCTCTCTCTCTCTCTCTCGCAGTTGAAAGACGTAAGCAACTGATTATTGATCTTGAAACAAGCGCGAAACTATAGTGCCGGTCAGCAGAGCTAGACACTAATCTATATAGCTATCATGTGCTTTAATTTAAAGTGAGCATGAATAATGATGGCGCTTGTTTTCTTTTCTTTGTTCTTTTTGTCTTCAGATATTATAAATATACGAACAGTATGCGGACTCCCCTGTCAGTTTTGTTTCATGAGGGGCTGAGCACATGGACAGTGTAAGAACAATGAAGCTTTGTGGATGGCATTTGTTCCCAGTTAGGGAATGGAGGCCTCTTGGGGCAACAATGGTCCTCACTTGTACATTCCGTGCTGCGTGTCTGGATGAAAAGTTTACTTGTATGCTCACAGCTCAGATACGTAACTGATGTCAGCCATTGTTTCATGTTGGTGACGACTTTCAGAATAACAGCAATGCATATCATTCTAGGAGTATGATGGAGTATGATGTGCATTACGGTTGTTCTGAAAGGCAGTCAGACATACCCGCCACGCACAAGGAAGCCGCCGACACGTACGTCCCACACACAGGACAAGTGCGTGAGGTGTATCAGCCACTGATATATATATATTGCGTGAGGTGTATCAGCTTCCTCAATCGTGGCGCTCCTGCCTGTCAAGACCTCTTCGTTCATGCGTGCAGTGAAAGGAAGTCCGGCTTTCACTTCCACCTGTCGGCCTGACCTAGACTGTTTGATGGGTTAAATCCAGAATGCCGTGTACAAGGTAAGGTTAGGGTTAAATCATACCAGCTATCACAAAATGGAGGATGTGCCGTTGGTGGATTTTATGTACCTTCTATTTACTCGCATGCCATATGCGACCTGCTGTAGGTCACTGGGAGGTCTTTGTTGTTGTGTTCATGTGACGTCTCTCGAGCGCTGATTGTCTCCCTTGTTTGTTGATTCTGCATAAAGCGGAAATATACGCAGAAAACCAGTTCCTGAAAGCTCAGTTGGCCAACAAACAAAACCAGTTGTTAACAAGCCGCCCATCCACCCCTACCCCTCCACCTGTGCCCAAACGGCTGTGTACGATGAAGCAATGACAGGGGTAACTCCTAATACGCATAAGTTATTGTTCCAAGGAGGGCGTCTTAATTCCCATGGGTATTCCAGCTGTATTTAAACAAACTGAGCGTTTAGTTTGTCAGCACATTCTATGCTAAACTGACAGCTAACACATATGTACATTAAATGGGTACATTTTGTATGCGCCTCAAATAACAAGAGACAATTTACTTTCATCATGCAATGATAGATGAGGATGCTAACTGATGGAGGCCTATTTCAATTTGAGGCAATGACAGGGCCGCAGATCACGCTGTCATAATTATTCCGGTGTTGACCAGGCCCGGGAACTGCGGTATCTGTGGTCCTGGTCAAGTAATTATAGAACAATACGTATTTCAAAACGAATCCGTGAAATGGGTAAAAACTTGGTTGAAAACTCCTACATGACTGATAAGAATCGAACCCACGACCTGCCGACCCGCAGTCAGGAGCGAACCACTACACTATGAGGGCCGGTAGCTGGCTATAGGTTAAATCCAGAATGCCGTGTACAAGGTAAGGTTAGGGTTAAATCATACCAGTTATCACAAACCAGTTGACTTCAAACACCCCTATTCACAAGTCAGCTGACTTCAAACACCCCTATTCACAAGTCAGCTGACTTCAACCACCCCTACTCACAAGCCAGTTGACTTCAAACACCCCTATTCACAAGCCAGTTGACTTCAAACACCCCTATTCACAAGCCAGCTGACTTCAAACACCCCTATTCACAAGTCAGCTGACTTCAACCACCCCTATTCACAAGCCAGTTGACTTCAAACACCCCTATTCACAAGCCAGCTGACTTCAAACACCCCTATTCACAAGCCAGCTGACTTCAACCACCCCTATTCACAAGCCAGTTGACTTCAAACACCCCTATTCACAAGCCAGCTGACTTCAACCACCCCTATTCACAAGCCAGCTGACTTCAACCACCCCTACTCACAAGACAGCTGATTTCAATCACTCCCGCTTTCAGCCAGGGGTTCAACAAGTTGCATTCTTAGGCTGTTGTGGATTTACAAACACCTTTGCTCACAAAAATGTGGATTTACAAACACCTTTGCTGACAAAATGTGGATTTACAAACACCTTTGCTCACAAGACGTGGATTTACAAGCACCCGTGCTCACAAGACAGAGCTCTGTACTATACCTCTTCACAGGCCACGGGGTCCAAGATCCCTGCTCAA
>OY757545.1:5311751-5329251 GCA_963584105.1 Alviniconcha strummeri | reverse complement strand
GAGAGAGAGGTGGGGGGGGGGGGGGGGGATTAGATTTGTCACCGTGCAACCCTGTTGAATGTTTTTGTCAGTCAGACTCTCGCATGAGACCAGCTCCGCCGACACTGCACGCGGCATTATCGCAAACGGTGGCGTGTCCTACAGGAAAACCAACATCGACAGGAAGTGTTAAGTACATTAATCCAATTCACAGTCTTAGAAAGCTTGGCAATAGCTTTGAACATTAAACCAAAACTGTGTGCCGGTATTGTGAGAGTCAGATGACGCACGCACGCAAGCACACACACACACACGCACACACACACACACACACACACACACACACACACACACACACACACACACACACACACACACACACACACACACACACACACACACACACACACACACACACACACACACACACGCACGCACGCACGCACGCACGCACGCACGCACGCACGCACACACACACACACACAAACACAGGCCCGCGCTAACACTATAAATGGATGAGGCAGCAAAACCTCAGTCAGAAAACAGCCAGGCTTGTCTCCAGACGCCTGTGGAAGAGCCGTGAGGAATCTGCTTCCCTAATTGTTCGTGGCACGGCATTTCCAAACTTGCTGGCTGAATTAGAAACAGCCCTGAAGCCAAACTTGGTGTGTATTTCAGCCACACTGACTTGGAATGCCGTGGTGTAGCTCAGATGATGAGCCCAGTGACCCTCTTTGGGAACGAGTTATTCTTGGATTTCTTTTCGAAACTGTCGAAGCACAGGGTCAACTCAGGACGAATCACACATTCACAGTCACCCTGTATCACCCGGAAAACACAAGTCATTTCAAATTCTCGGGTAGGTACTCTGGGCTGTGCCATTAATGGTATTGGCTGTGTACACCATGAACACAGTACTGTGTTCGCTGTTTCGATGGCAACAAGAGCAGTACCAGTGTTAGTAATATTATGACCTCTTTTTCAAGCCCAGGTGACATTCTTTCCGGAGAGAGACACAGAGAGAGAGACTGAGAGAGAGAGAGAGAGAGAGAGAGAGAGAGAGAGAGAGAGAGAGAGAGAGAGAGAGATGAAAAAGAAATATTAACACAGAGAGAGAGAGAGAGAGAGAGAGAGAGAGAGAGAGAGAGAGAGAGAGAGAGAGAGAGAGAGAGAGAGAGAGAGAGAGAGAATCGAGTTACCGTGGGTATTTAATGCCCAATGAACCACAATGGTCGTAATGATTTGAGCGAAACACAACTCGTACAAAATCACAAGTTAAACCCCGCTGTTTATGACAGTACATAACGTATACACCATTTTATGGTGGACTGACGAAGAAGGCTGGAGAAACCTGAAGTTGAATGAACCTGACGGACAGCAGTTAGAAAGCCATAACTGCACGGAGTAGGTAAAGCATGTAAAGCTCCGGGCTTTAAAATGACCGTGTGTGGCGAACTTTTCAAAGTATTAAACTCTCACTAGAAGGGACTTCCTGTTCTGTGCCCGCCGTACCCCTCCTTTGACGGAGGGAGAGAGAGAGAGAGAGAGAGAGAGAGAGAGAGAGAGAGAGAGAGAGAGAGAGAGAGAGAGAGAGAGAGAGATTTTAACGCCTGCCAACCATACAGGGTCATTCAGGACAAAGAGAGCGAGGAGGGTGTGGGGTGGGGTGGGGGGACCGGAAGAGAGGGATAGAGAGGAAAGGAGGGACAATAGTAATTATTAACCACACGGGGTCATCTCAGGACGGAGAGAGAGAGAGAGAGAGAGAGAGAGAGAGAGAGAGGAGAGAGAGAGAGAGAGAGAGAGAGAGAGAGAGAGAGAGAGAGAATGGGGGAGGAGACTGGAGGGGGAGAGATGGGACAGAAAGAGAGGGGAGAGGGAAAGAGAGAGAGAGTCAAGTCACATCAAGTCAAGTCACATCAAGTACTACTTGATTCCATTCAAATAAAAACGTGGGTGCCACACATGAATAACAAACAACAACAAATAAAATTTACATGATTGACAGTCAAGGAGCGTGCAAATCTGAAACAGAACGAGGCCCAGAGCGCTCATTTGAGGATGCTTCTCTGATGGAGTGTATGTACTTGATGATGATGATGATGATTGATTTTTTTATATAGCGCTATTCTCTGCTCTTTGTATTTATACACATGCCAGGTGAGAGTTATCTCAGGTATTTGTTGTTGTACCCGTTTATTTCGAGCGCCAATTAACTCCCTTGTGTGTTGATAAGAGCGTGCAGTAATACCACCAGCATTATTTAAACAGAATACAAACATGTCTTACGGAACTGCGCCGTAAAGCTAACAGTATCCCACGCATTAATGTGATTGACATAATAGTGATGATTATACCTTTGCCTATTAATGTGCTATATTATGGCACATTAATAGGCACAAGTATAATTATCACTGTTTCCATCCTACCCCTTCACAGCCACGCCCACATCCATACACCCCCTCTTCCCTCCACACACACTCACATTCACACAGCCCCCCTCTCTCTCTCACCCCACCCTCCACACACACACACACACACACACACACACACACACACACACACACACACACACATATACATACACACACACACACACACATACACACACACACACACACACACACACACACACACACACACACACACACACACACACACACACACTCTCTGTCTCCCCCCTCAACAAGCACACACACACGTACAGAGTAGTTAGTAATTGTATTTTAACGCCCTGCCAACCGCACTGGGTCATGCCGGAACGAAGAGAGAGATACGGATAGAGACAGACAGACAGCCGACAGATAGACGGAATGGAGGGGTGGGGGAGGAGGGGGGGGACCAGCAGACAGCGAGGGAGGGGGTGGGAGAGGTCAGTCTGTACAATCAAACCAGCTCACCTAGCTGGTACAGTGAACAGTGACACGTACCCTGGCAAATGGCAACTCTTAAACGAAGAAGCGGCCTTAAAAATGGAAAGCTCTTTGGTGAGAGCTAGGTTCACCGAGATGGAAGAGCGAAGAGCAAGGTTTCAGAGCTGTGCTTTGTATGCAGGAGTGGATTCTCATGTGAGTGGGCTTTCGTCCGGTGTTCCCCGGGGCTGGTTTTACATCATTATAAGATTTATAACAGACATGTCGATTTTCAGAGGATAAGGAAGAGTAAGTAAGACGTTGTTCTCATTGTTTATTGCTACTGATGACGACGATGGTGGTGCTAATTACTGCCGTTGCTTCCGTCATCCTTGTTATTGATTTTCTTTTTCTCATGCAGATTACTATAGCAATGGCGGCGGTGCTGAGGTGGTTGTGGATTATAAGTATCAAAAAGACAGGAAGGCCGCTGTGCACTGTCCAAAATCTGCAACATCCTGCTCCAGTCTTACGCCTGGCTCACACTTTCTCGCTTGGCTCGAGAAAAAGAAGGCCAAGACTTACAATGCCAGTATTGATTTTCCCACAATTAAGCCCAGACAAGTGGTTCCCTTGTCAACTGCTCGGCTGCCCTGTCTAGTTTGAATAAAACAGCAAGTGAATGGGAAGGACAAAGTGTGACGGTTCGACCCCAAAACCGTTTTGCACTCCGCCTATAAATACCTGTTGCACAATTAGCAATGGAAGGTAAACGAATCCACCCGCTCAGTGCGTCACGGTTGTGTTAAGAATGTACAGGCGTTCAGTGTATATAGGCTTTACATACTGTCATAATGGGTCTGTCATGAGAACAGTCTGTTTTCCTTTTCCCACAAAAAGCAACCAGATTATATCCGGGACCAGATTATATCCGGGAGTGGTTGGCGGGGAGGGGGGGGGGGGACATTGACTGCAAAATGTTACCAGGACAGCACAAATGTTTCCTGGTACTTCTTCAGTTCAAACGCGATTGCTTTAACGCGCATAGTCTACGCAGAACTGGTTTTTTAACCCCCTACACATGGCACACTTTTAACCTTTACTATGCCAATGAAAGAAGAGAGAGAAACTTTGCGCCCAAATCGGACTTTTTGTTCGCTAGACTTGGTTAATGCCAAGACGTCTCCGAAGACCTAGTGGCGGGGAGTGAAGTCCCGGGGGGCGGGGAGAGAAGACGGGGGGGGGGGGGGGGGGCGGGTACTGTCGCCACCAGAATCATACCACGCTCCGTTAACAGGTCCGGCAGCCAACGCCATTTCCGTCTTGAGGCCAGCGCCGTAAACAGTCTAGCTCCCTGTACCGTACTTCGGTTTTAGCATCACCAACATGGAACAGTTGTAGCCGCACCAAGTGCAACGTGTTAAGCCCGTTCTTAATTGGGCGAATGTTTCTTCGCGAACCTAGTTGGAAGTATTCGGCGAAGCTAGTTGGTTCTTAATTGGGCCAGCTTTTCTTCGCGAACCTAGTTGGAAGTATTCGTCCAAGCTATATTCGGGGTCCAAAAACCTTCGCTCAACATGTTCTGGGAACATTCGCCCTATTGGACGATCATTGCCTCTGATTGGCTGAGAGCAGAGCTCTCCTGTAAATGGAGAATAAACAAAAATAAAAATGGATGACGGTGTCGCTAGGTTCTTCACTCGCTTCGAAGGGAATTTGTTTATTTGTTGACTTGTGTTGACTTGTGGAAGGCGCAGCCTTGTCTCGGAGAACCCAGAATGAGATAGTAGTTAGTTGAATTACCCTGTGAGGGATGATTAAAGTATACTGACTTGACTGACTTGACTTTAGCCTACATTTTCGATCATGCTGTCTGCTGCGCGTCTGCCGCAAGTTCGGGCCGAAGCTTGCATCTCATTACAAGCTAGTTGAGAATGAAGTAAAGTCTGGACTGTCCGAACCATATTCGGCGAAATAAATGTTCAATTAAGAAACAAATCATAGTTCGTCGAAGTGTCCGAAGTATGTTCGGGCGAACAAACATTCGTCCAGTTAAGAACGGGCTTTAGCATCACCAACATGGAACAGTTGTAGCCGCACCAAAAGCAACGTTTTAGCATCACCAACATGGAACAGTTGTAGCCGCACAAAGTGCAACGTGTTAGCATCACCAACATGGAACAGTTGTAGCCGCACCAAGTGCAACGTTTTAGCATCACCAACATGGAACAGTTGTAGCCGCACCAAGTGCAGTAGTCCATGGGCCAGGTATCGACACCATCCACCCCCCACCCCCACCCCCCGGGGATTTTTGGAGACAATGATTTTTGGATAGCTCAGTATGTGTCTTTTCAATATCTGCTTGTCTGCAAGATGAACTACTCTGCTTTTAGGGATTATCTGAGATGGTACATAGCAGCTTAATGGCATGCATTAAAATGGGCGTGTCCCCTACAAATCCCAAATAACAGGCAGCTATACCATTCTTTGGACACACAGAAATACTGCACATGCTGGTATCAAGGGGTAGCACTGCTCTTGCGGCTGCTGTTGTCTTACCCAGGTATGGTGGCCTGAATTACGCGTGTGAGATTAATGAAGATTGAAAAGAAAAAAAATCACGTTGCATAATTTTGTACAATGCTCGTGTAAAAATATTGAACAAAAGTGCTTCATTTACCACCAAATGTATCATGGTGACTGAGAGAGTCACAGAGAATGTTTGATTAACACCTGCATTAATGGATGACGTCACGGAATAGAATATACTCAAGTTCAAAAGTTAAGCAACCTTTTACAAAAATGCACATATGTTCAACCCTCAATAAACTACTTGCACAAAACCGCTGCATGTGCTGTCTTATTCACTGGTCCACCGCCATTTAACCTACCTCCATTTATCACAGTACTCTATACCCCATGGAAAATAGGGAAGAAACATGCCCGATGTATGTCAAACGTACCAGTTTTGCCTTTGTCTCAGTAAAACAGTTTAGATTTAGGAGCCTAATGCCACCGGATCGCATCTCTGGTTTGGCTTAATTCAGCATGCAACTACTGGACAGTTTCATGTATCGGCTTGCAGTCAGCAGGCTCTTTGCTATTATGCCAAGAATACAGACGAACAGCTAGGAAATGTCAAAGATATTCACCAAAGTGATTGTCCACACTGTCAATGATTTGACAAATCATTACTGACTTTCTGAAATTGTTATCTGACTGTGATATATAATTTGTTTTAAAAGCATTACTCTCTTTATTTCTTACTGCTTATCATTATAGCTTGGGTGTATTTTTCCCAGCCAAAGATACCAAAGCCGGTGCCATAGAAGGTTGCCAAACCTGAATGTCCCTTACTTTGAGTGACACTGAATGCATGTCCAGCTTAAGCCCGTTCTTAACTGGGCGAATGTTTGTTCGCCCGAACATACTTCGGACACTTCGACGAACTGTGATTCGTTTCTTAATTGAACATTTACTTCGCCGAATATGGTTCGGACAGTCCAAACTTTACTTCATTCTCAACTGGCTTGTAATGAGATGCAAGCTTCGGCCCGAACTTGCGGCAGACGCGCAGCAGACAGCATGATCGAAAACGTAGGCTAAAGTCAAGTCAAGTCAAGTCAATATACTTTAATCATCCCTCACAGGGTAATTCAACTAACTACTATCTCATTCTGGGTCTCCGAGACAAGGCTGCGCCTTCCACAAGTCAACAAATAAACAAATTCCCTCTGAAGCGAGTGAAGAATCTAGCGACACCGTCATCCATTTTTATTTTTGTTTTTTCTTCATTCACAGGAGAGCTCTGCTCTCAGCCAATCAGAGGCAATGATCGTCCAATAGGGCGAATGTTCCCAGAACATGTTGAGCGAAGGTTTTTGGACCCCGAGTATAGCTTGGACGAATACTTCCAACTTGGTTCGCGAAGAAAAGTTGGCCCAATTAAGAACCAACTAGCTTCGCCGAATACTTCCAGCTAGCTTCGCGAAGAAACATTCGCCCAATTAAGAACGGGCTTTAGACATATATGTCAGCCTCAAACCTGAAGCCATGAAGATTCTCAAGCTCTGTGTATTCCTGATAGTCATCTTCCTCAATTTGGGGCTGCTCCACCTGGATTTCAACCGGGTCTTGCGGCATGAAGAAACAGTCTGTCCAGTATACCTCCCACTTTTCCATTCACAGTATGCAAGCCATGGCCATCTGCTCGAGGAATGGTTTTAGTTGCCTTAACTCTGGAATATCAAGCGTGCTTGAAATCTGGCCTTTTCGATGTGCATTATCAATGCATCTCTGCATGGTGGTATTGTGGCTGTTCAACAAGGATGAGGTGTGTTGACACATTTTGTTGACATCTATCACTTATTTACCTCTACAGAGAAGATGCATGGAATGTTCCAGTTTCATAATTTTTCCTTAACGTAGTAATCATTTTATCTCTAAACGATTCTGCCCATAACATACTGAACGATGTACTGAAAATAGTGTTTATATGGTCTTGTTGGAAGCTTGCTTTTCAATGGTTTTAGTGTCTTTGATAGTTTCCTGGTGTCTGTCATCCTCTCGAGTGTAATCTCTCCGACAGATGGCATGGTAATGTGCTTCTCGAGCAGCCAAGTCAGTATCTTGCATCTTCAAAAGGATTTGCTGATCTTGTTTTCTTTTGGTTGCTTCTTTGGCAGAATCCTCAGCTGTTTTTGCCATACATGCAGATTCGGTATATACTCATATATTTCATCCACCATATCAGGACTGGACCATTGCACATGTTTAAGTTATTTAGTTCTTGGATTTATATACCTCGTCAACAGCACAAGGTCACTTCAGGACAAATCACAGTCACAGTTTCTTACGAGCAAAAAGCTGGCTCACTGTTCTACACAGAACACAATCAATGGCAAACATCCCAGCCAAAACAGTCAATAATTAGCACATATCACTAACTACAACTGCAAAAGATACTTCCAGACAGATTCCTTGTAACGCATTCAGTACAAAATTAAGAGCAATTTATCAGATCACAAGTATGTCTAAATCACCTTTTTGAGGCACAGTAACACACGTTTTGGTGCCTATTTATATTCTACAAGCAGTCAACATGAGAACCTGCTTAAATCAATTGACTATGAGCAGTGTGACCTATTTTATTTCGCAGGCTAACGCGGGAATTCGCTTCAGCCAAGACTAACGCAGTTGAAAAGTATAGAGAGGATTTGGAAAAAATGAAGGTGAATGGACAGGGGAAGCGGAAATTAGGACAAGGAAGAAATTATGGCACTGACTAAGCATACTTTGCTATATTCTGACCTACTTCGTGCTTTTAAGGGAAAACATTCGTCAGCTCTTGGGTTTTAACAGAGGGGACCTTAATATTTCTGTGTCCGCAGTGCCCAATAACAAGGACACATTTAAGACAAAGAGAAACGGAAAGCTGCAACATATTAAACTGTTCAA
Source organism: Alviniconcha strummeri (assembly GCA_963584105.1). NCBI lineage: Eukaryota > Metazoa > Mollusca > Gastropoda > Provannidae > Alviniconcha > Alviniconcha strummeri. The sequence goes on along the minus strand of OY757545.1, from coordinate 5,320,963 downwards.
ACAATAAAACAATATATGGAAATGGCCTTTTTTGTCATAATAAATGATTTGCTAAGAGACAAAGTCATGCAATTTGGAATTCCATATACTGCATTTATTAGAACCAGCACCACAGACACAAACAGCAACAGCTCACTTGCAGACAACCTGAACTGTGTACTTTGATGGTTAAGGTCCCCAGAAGTTACCATGTAGTAAAATCCCCGGTGGTGGGGGGGGGGGGGGGGGGGGGTGGGGGTGGGGGGTATAGGCTGGTTCATGGTCTACAGCGTTTTAGCAATACCAGCATGGAACATTCGTAGCTGCACCAAGTGCTACGTTTTAGCATCACCAACGTGGAACATTCGTAGCCGCACCAAGTGCAACGTTTTAGCAATACCGAAAGGAGCATTTTTACCAACACAAATGGAAGGCTTTTGGCTAGTAATGGCAAATGAAATGTTTTGAAGGGAGCCAGCTAGATAGGTTTAATGCAAAAGTAAACGGAGCCCGGGAGAATTTTCATAAATACCAACTGGAACGTAAACACTTTTAGGGCTACGGGATGGGGCGTTTTTAGGAGTGTGGAACTGGGACGTGCTTAGCATTATCACATTTACTCTGATGCTGTTTAAGCTAGTACAGTCCAAAACCACACGGGCCAGAAATGTTAGCTTTATTTTATATATATATTTTATTCTTTTGCTTAACAATTTGTTTGCGCATCAGTGCATCAATTGGAACCTTTCGGCATCACGTATTACTACTACGTTTCTGTCTTACTAGGTAAATTGCTTTACCACCATTAAGTAGGACACCTTTTCGTTACAGCAGAAGTCGGATACCAGAAACTCAATAAAAAGAAAACTAAAGTTTTGATAAGAAAGTGATTAGGCCCGGGCAGAAGCTGATTGTTTCTGTTGTTGTTGTTGTCTAACTAAATACGTCTGGCGGCACAGACGGGTGACCCCTTAGTAGGTGCCAGCGCAAGGGCTGATGAACTAGTAAACCGGGTGCAAACAAAGAACGGTTTGGACCCTGCCTCAGATTCTGTGAACCGAAAACTTTAATCATGACCACCACGAAGCACAAGGCGGAAAAAATGACTGTGGAAGTATAAACTATCACATTCTCAACTGGGAAGATCAGGCTGAGGCTCCTTTCTGGGCAGAACAGACTAAACAACCGCATGGCCACCGAAATGAGGCTTAATTGTCTCTTCACCCCTGTGTCCCTGTGCCTAGAGAATCAGACAGCGGAGCACATCATGCAAACATGCGGCCCAGCAACATGTTGAGCAAGACTCGCTGACCAATGTAGACCTACAGACATGTCCCAGCTACATGTTGAGGAAGACTCGCTGACCAGCGGAGACTCCACCTGCAGACATGTCCCAGCTACATGTTGAAGAAGACTCGCTGACCAGTGCTGTCCCCCCCCCCCCCCCCCCCGGACCCCAAACCCTCTGCCGACCAAACTCCACGGTCTTCGGCAGGGACAGGAGAGAACAGCTCCATTCGCCATGAAGGCCTGGCTGTCCTTGTGATCAGCCAACGGCAACAGGTTTCACCAACGAAAAAGATATCTCGAATAAAATTAAAAAGAAATTAAAGTCAAATGCTTTGGTGGCCCTTACCGAAGATCCAGCTCGATGGTAAGAATTTTGTACATTGTTTGTCAAAACTGAGAGTTAGTGATTTGATCTTAACACTCTGTCAGCTGTACATGGTTACCTCAGGACCGCCACAAGTCAATTCACATTCAAAACACTTCTCATACACTCACGTCGGATCAACAAGCGCAGCATTAACCAAAAATAACACGGACAGTTCTATAACAGGCAGGTTACACTCGTACACTCCGCAACAGAAAATGAAACCGGTAACATTAGAGCTCTCTGGCCAAATTATCCACCACAAACTCTTCCTTGACTCTTTCGCCTTTGGGAGATTAAATAAAAATATATAAAAAAGAGGCCGGTGGCGGGGGAGGGGGGCAACAACTTGCGAAGTCCAGGAACAGATTCCTTCGTTTGTTTTCTCTTAAATATTCACATATAAGGCTGACTGGGTTTTAAATTACTTACTTACTCTACCCGCCACCACCAGAACAACAGATATGCAGGAGGTGGAAAGCCAGCCAATGCAAAACAACTTATCTACTTTGCATATTGCACCTTCAACACTTGTGGGGAATAAGGTGACGGAGATAGTGTTCACAGAAAACTACTGAGAAGGACTGAAGCAACCGGTCACTCAACTCACCCGGTGGGAGCCCAGCTCCTTCCCCCAGTTCACACTAGCTCCTGGGGTCCCCAGTGCCCACAGCTAACGAAGCTCGCTGCCGCCTTTAAAAGCGTGGAGCAGGTCAGGATACAGACGTGCATGCTTCACCCATTGCCAGGACTTTCCCGTTCCTCCCACTCGTGCTGTCTTCCCGGTCCCTGCGACTTTTATTCTTCCAGTCTTCCCTACTTTTCCCTTGCGTTAGGTGTGGCCGCTATAACGCACGTTTCTGTGTCTACCCGCGGAGTAATAATAATACACACACACACACACACACACACACACACACACACACACACACACACACACACACACACACACACACACACACACACACACCTGCACACACGAATATTCTGGCTATGCAAAACTTAATTTACACAGCTTAAACAGAGCGAAGACAGCAGGGCGGAACAGAAAACATGGCAGGCCTACAGTTTTGGGAAAAGAAATATTTTTAGGTTACATTTGAATGAGTCCAGAGAGGGTTTCTGTCAGCGAGGAAGGGGAAGGTCATTCCATATAGATAAAATAAAATAGGTCGCCCTGCTGGTCATCGCAGGCGGTTTATGCAGCTCAGGTTTCGTGTTGGGGGCCCGCGGAATATAGATAGGCTCCAAAACGTGCCTTCTTCTTTATCGGGCTGGACGTCCATAACTGGATCAGCTAGGGCTCACTGCTAGGGTAAATGGTAGGCTATATGCACCGGAGAGAGAGAGAGAGAGAGAGAGAGAGAGAGAGAGAGAGAGAGAGAGAGAGAGAGAGAGAGAGAGAGAGAGAGAGAGAGAGAGAGAGACAGACAGACAGACAGACAGACAGACAGACAGACAGACAGACACAGACAGACAGACAGACAGACAGACAGAAAGAGAATGAGAGAGAAAGAGAGACAGAGACAAGGAGAAAAATGTATACACAAAAAGGTTGGGCACACAAGTATCAATATTACCGATAATGGAAACGAAATAAAAAATGAAGAAAAAAAAAAGTTATTTATTTTATTTTTGTTTTTGTTTTTGTTTTTACCAGTCATGAAAACAAGAACGGTAAATGTACAGGCACAGAAGGTTAACAAACATAGTTACACCGAAAGGTTCCCCTGGACATGGTTTCATTTGCTAATCAGGATCTTACGCGGGGTTACCTTGAATTCGCGCACAGACTGGTACGTTTTCAATCTTTGAGGAAGAGAGTTCTAGACAGATGACCCAGAGAATGCAAAGCATATAATTATAGGTCAATGCGAGTGCACGGTAAGACGTTTTTGTGTTTGTTTGTTTGTTGTTTTTTTACTCATATCGAGCACGCGCTCTGTTAAGGAGGGCGCACACATATTGAGGCACCCAGCCCATGTGCACTTTAAACATTAGCACAGCTGTGTTTTACGCAAATTGTTCCTGCAATGGAAGAATTTCTAGTTTCTTAAGTTTTGCCGTCGTTGACAGACAGTAATCAGGTAAGATAACTTTTGCTGCTCGTCTACAGAAAGAGTTGAGTGTTTTTTTTTTAAGTGAACCTCACTGGCATTACTCCACACGATGGATGCATAATTTATGTGTGCCGGTAAGTGGACATTACAGAACAGCTTGCGACAATCAATATCAACATGCTTCTTAAGCTGGCCCAGCAAAAATTAATTTCGAGCTACCTGCTTACAGACGTTATCAATGTGGGGCTGCCATTTTAACTTTTCATCATTTGTAACCCCAAGAACCCTGTGTTCACGAATTTGTTCAGTACTGTTTGTACGAACAGTCAGATCAAACGTTAGGGGTTTGTCCTGAACATAATAACGTGCTCTTCGTTTCCCCGGGCTGAAGTACCGTGCGATTTTGGTCGCACCCTTTTTGATACATCATTTAAACCCTCTTGGAGACAACACTGGACTGATTCCACATCTGTCCCAGGAGAGAGAGAGAGAGAGAGAGAGAGAGAGAGAGAGAGAGAGAGAGAGAGAGAGAGAGAGAGAGAGAGAGAGAGAGAGTAAAAAACATGCATTTTAGAGAGAGGGGGGGGGGGGAGAGACAGACAGACAGACAGACAGAGAGCAAATAAAAAACATGAGTTGTGTAAGTTTCGTCGCAGCCAGCAATATCCCCCATTCTCTCTCTCTCTCTCTCTCTCTCTCTCTCTCTCTCTCTCTCTCTCTCTCTCTCTCTCTCTCTCTCTCTCTCTCTCTCTCTCTCTCTCTCTCTCTCGGTAAACCACGAAGAAAAAACTCATTGTGGGAGCTATTTATTAGGCGTGCACAGTAAATCATACTGTATGAATTCAGCTTTGAGTGTGAAATAACAACAAAACCTTCAGTTTTCTGTGACAGCTATCCCTTTTACGCCGTGCAGCTAAAGACGCATTACAAGGCTGGAATTAGTCCCATGTTTGGTACAGTTACTTTTCAAATGTGTCTAAGTTTCTTGTCTTTATGCACACTGCGAGCATCGCTTTCCGGCACCTTCTTCCTTGGAGGAAGGATGTCGTAACCAGTGCTTGGAGTTTGGGATTTATGTTGACATAGACATACAACAACAACAACAACAACAACAACAACAACAACAAACAAACAAACAATAAACAAAACACCCACCCACCCACCCACCCACCCAAAAAAAGAAGAAAAAAAGAAAAAGAAAGAAGAACAGCAAAACCATGCACATACGCACACACCTAACAGCATTCGTAAAAAGCGAAGGAGAAAGAATCGTTGTTCTGTGGGGTGTATCCGTCGGCCCACTGATAAACAGCGAGAAGCCCCCAAACACATGCCACTGAAGAGCGAGAACATCTGAAATTGCAAGGTTGTAACAAAATCTATGCTAATAGTCATAAATCTCCAAACATCTGCTTCTTTGATTTTGGTATCTATTTAATTTCGACAGCAGAATTCTGTAGAGTGTGAAAATTGTACAGACAACTCAAGAGCGGTCAAGGCCTGTCACGTGACAATCCGAGCAGACGACAGGGCGCACATGACTGGGCAGTAGGCCTACGAGGCAGTTGAATTTGTGTCTGTGTGTTATTTGAACGTGTTGTTGTTAATTATCAAACAGTATGAGTTGGATGCTGATGGAGTGAACGCAGCACCGTCTCTAGACCACGTTCATCATAACAAGGGCTGGTACAATATTTATTGTTGACACCCGAATGTTTTACACAGTTTGTGTGAGCCAGTCCTTGTAAGTTTTAACTAATGCGATTCAACCAACCACTTGTCATCAAGCCACGTAAGCAACATGGGATGTTATCGCTTGTTCTTTGCTAACGTTCATTTAGACTTTCGTCAGTCAGTTCCATCCTCTTCTTGGGACATGCTGGACAGTACAGTGTGCCCAGACAGTTTTGTTTGTTGTTCTGGGGCAGTGTCACAACATATTGGCACCAACAAGAACACCAAGGTTACAGTAATGCTGTTAGTGTTACGCGCTGTATCGTTTTGTCGTTACATTTTATACCGTTACGTGCGCCCTCAACAGTAGGTCAGAGCTGACAGGCGACACAGCATCAAAAAGGTATGTGTTGCCTGCATGAGCTTCGGTCTTACCATCAGTCTTCAGGAAGACTCACACGGCCAAAAGCTGAACGTGGTGAACAGATTTTCACATCTAGGTAGTACGCTGTCCCATAGTGTCGTCACTGATGATGAGGTCAACACCAAGATCACAAATGCAAGACTCGGCAGACTTAGCTCTAATGTCGTATACGTCGTATAACACTCTCTGTCTCGATGTACATTACAGAATACAGAATACTTTATTCATCCCATTACGGGAATTACAGTGTCAACTCATATATAAAGCTACATAAAAGCAGACAACCAAAAAGAAACCATCACAGTGTGTAAAATTATATAGTGTCAATCAAAAACAATTTATATACATATGTGTATCACCGCATCGTCATACGCTTTCACTCATCTGTACCCGCATTCACACACACACACACACACACACACACACACACACACACACACACACACACACACACACACACACACACACACACACACACACGTACTTCTATCATCTTACGTACGCTCAAAACTTCTATAAACATGGAAATTGCTGATGGCACAAATAAAAATGTAACCAATTAATTATTTAGTTCTGTGAAGACCTCGACAGCAGTCGAATGGAAGGAAGTGGAAGACTGCCAGTCCCTGCCTGGCAGTCTTCACTTCCTTCCATTCGACTGCTGTCGAGGTCAGAGTACAGAGGATGCTTGTTTAGTGCTTTGAGCCGCGGGATAGGTGTTTTACAAGTTTCCATTGTTATTATTAAGCTAGCCCCCCTACCCCGTGATGACTGGAGTGGTCCTTACCGCTTCGCGAGGAGCGAACAGAGGAACGAGTTAAGTGGTGACTCTCTCCAGCCATGACAAGCTTCCTGCGTAACAGCATCCACATACCTCAAAGGGAGATAAATTCTCCAAAGACGGCATGTGGCTCCCCATGTGTCGGGGTAAACCAATAACAACAACAAAAGCCGGTCACACACGCAGTCATGTTGCGCGCTCTATGGAATGCTGTTGTCAATGTACAGTACGTTGCACACACCGGGTGACCCCCGGAGTGCTCATCCGGGGACGGCTACAACGAAACATTTGATACGTAACGCCCAGTGACGCGGCAAGGAGGCATCGCACGGAAGCACAGCTCATCTAATCACGCGTCACGTCATTTCGTGCTGCACGACGACTGGGACGCTGCAGTCAAACAAACCCGAAAGGTAGAACCTAGTCATGCAGAATTATTCGCAGCAGGCAAAGCACCCGAAGCTACATTCTGACCTACCCCAGGCCTTCCAAAGGGAAACCTTGACAGCTCTGGATTCCAGCAGAGGACTTCATAATATTAATATAACCCCACTGCGGGTTTCGGTTTCCCGAAGATGCAGCGTTATGTCTGGCTACATGATCAAGACTTTCTCTGCTCTGTGGCTTTATGATCAATAAAGACCATTGTTCTGTGTGCGTATTTAGAAACTATCCTCCGCGTTGTGACTGCGTCACTAGCCACTGTTGCTATGCACGAAAACTTCATTAAAATGTTATACACTGTATGACCGCATCACGGCCGCCGTTGCTCTGTGTGAATACGTCATTAAAGTGTTATCGACGTTGTGACAAAAATACCCACCTTGCACGAACTCTTCATTAAATGTTATTTACTCTGTGACAGCGTCAATAAAAATAGCCACCACCACTTCATTAACATGTTATTTACTCTGACTGCATCGCTAAAAATAGCCTCCAGTACTCTGCACAAATACTTCATTAACATGTTATTCATTCTGTGACTGCATATATATATATAAAACAGTCACCAGAGCTCATCAGTAACAATTCGTTGACTGCATCACTATCCAAGAGTATTTGCACATCTCATTAAAAATGTCACGTTGACTGCATCACTATCCAAGAGTATTTTGCACATCTCATTAAAATGTCATGGACTCTGTCACAGCATCCCGCAGTGGGGTACTGGATATTAAGATTCCCTCTGTAGAGGAGACAGAGCAAACCATTTCTCCCTTTCAGACTCAACACACAAGGGAGTTAGTTAGTACTCAAAATACGTAACTCAAGTACAACAACAAAACTCCTGAGTCGCCTGCGGTAACTCACCTGGCATGCGTGTAAACACAAGGGACATAAACTCCACCAGAGGGTACATGTACTTTTCCCTTTCAAAGCCTGGAGTAGGTCAGCATAATATAGCCATGCATGCTTGCGCCCACTGACAGGATTTTCTTTTGTCCAAATTCGACCTTCCCGTTGCCATTAACTATGAATGTCTACAAACCCTGTCCGTACAGTTTCCCCATGTTGGTCCGCGGAGTACAATAGCCATAGTACCCCGTTCGTCGTCACTGGCCACTGACGACCGTTGCCCGTGGAATATAAACTGGCTCCAGAACATTTTCGTTAAACTGTCATCAACTCCGTGACTGCATCAAAGTGGAATCAAACCTTTTTTCAGCAGTCAGACAGGAATCAAACCTTTCTTTCTGCGGTAAACATGGAATCAAACCTTTCTTTCTGCAGTCAAACTGGAATCGTCAAACTGGAATCAAACCTTTCTGTCTGCAGTAAACATGAAAGCTTTTTCTGCAGTCAAATTGAAACCGAACTTTTCTTTCTACAAGATCCACACACACAAACGGTTGAAATGAACGCTAACTTTAATGGGACAATACAAAACACACAAACGGTTGAAAAGAAGGGTAACTTCAATGGGACAATACAAAACATGTGCAAACCTTCGAGGTAAGCCCCTTTTTCAAAGAAGCAAGACGACAGTTAAATTATGATCAGTGAAAATATTACACTTATCCAGTCACGCTTTGATGCGTGTTGGAATGCCTGGAGTGTCTCAAAGAATATTGGCATGAAGTGACTGGATAATTATAATGATCTTCATTTACCAAACTGTAACCGGATAATTAAAAAAAATCATTTATCATCGTTTAACTCGTTAACCCCGAATTTGTTTGTTTTTGTCCTAATAAATGGCGTTTTTTGTTTGTTTTGTTTTTTAAAACCGTTTATGTGTTTGGATAACTGTTGTGTTTCTTGGAAAAAGGGCTTACCCCAAAATTTACGCACGTTTTGTATTGACCCATTAAAATTAAAATCAGCGTCTTTTTCAATCGTTTGTGTGTTTGAATCTTGTTTTAGAACGCTAGCATCGTTTCGGATTGTTGTTTTCCTTCTCATTCAAAACTGAAATCAAAACGTGTGTTTTTTGTGTGTGTTTTTGTTGTTGTTGTAGTTTGTTTTTTTGGGGGGGGTGGGGGGGGGGGGGGTGTTCTGCAGTGTTGGTGCTGATAGGACTGGTAACTGAAAACGAAGACCGGTTCAGGGCTGTCTAGGGTGAACCTATCAAACGCACATTTCATTCGTTTTGCTCGCTTTAGCAGTCATTCGTTTTAGCAGCAATCACTTTTTATCATC
>OY757545.1:5277028-5311551 GCA_963584105.1 Alviniconcha strummeri | reverse complement strand
CTTCTGATTTCTCTTTGTTTTTAACCCGCAAATGCGCTTCCCAGCAATGACAGAATTGGATCGTTTTTTTCATTTTTGTGTAAGATGTTCTCACGGATTCAGCAATGTTCAGGCAACTGCACAGATGTAGTTTTGTGAGACGCTGTTAAACTGATCATTCCACGTGAAAGTAATTGTCAGTAACGGTAATCCTTACAAGCCGATTAAAATTCACACACACACACACACACACACACACACACACACACACACACACACACACACACACACACACACACACACACACACACACACACACACCCCGCACACCACACACACACTCTCACGCTCACTCACACACACTCACCCCCCCCCCCCCCCCCCCCCCACACACACACACACATTAATCTATAATATTTGTCTCGTTTGCCGAGCTCATTGCATTAGCTAACTGAAAAATATATCGATTCGTCAATATTTATTCGAGCTTATGTTGCCTCAGCTATATGAAATATGTATGAGTTCGTGAGTGCGTGCGTGCGCACGTGCGTGTGTATGCGTGTTGAGGGGGGGGGGGGGGGTTGCGTTTAAGGGCTAATGTGTATAATGGAGAAATGTATGCAGTTCTTGCATTATGACGTCTCGTAAACTGCACAGGTTCATCTCAGGACGAACTGTAATCTGTTTCACGAGGCAGCACTGTTCCACTCACCAGTGGGAAGCTAGTTAGATAGGGCGGGGGGGGGGGGGGGGGGGGGGGGAGCGAGTGAGCGCGTTACTTAGAGTTACATATCTTCTTCTTTTTTTAAATGCTGGTTTTGTCTTGTCCTAATAAACACTGTTCTTTCGAACCTTTCATGCGTTTTGATACTTATCTTTAATATTTCATTCATTGTCCCTGGCAGGACATTCGCGCCACCTTACATGCTATCAGTGTGTGCAGTGTTTGTATATGTCCAAACAATGGTATTGCTGCCAGTGTTTGGGATTTTTAACGTGCGCCCAGATGTTGATGCATTCGACTGCACCCGGGGGCTGTTCGTCCTGATATAATCGTACTGGTTGACTGGGCGTAAAGCACTAACTTACTTACGGGGGCTGTTCGTCCTGATATAATCGTACTGGTTGACTGGGCGTAAAGCACTAACTTACTTACGGGGGCTGTTCGTCCTGATATAATCGTACTGGTTGACTGGGCGTAAAGCACTAACTTACTTACGGGGGCTGTTCGTCCTGATATAATCGTACTGGTTGACTGGGCGTAAAGCACTAACTTACTTACGGGGGCTGTTCGTCCTGATATAATCGTACTGGTTGACTGGGCGTAAAGCACTAACTTACTTACGGGGGCTGTTCGTCCTGATATAATCGTACTGGTTGACTGGGCGTAAAGCACTAACTTACTTACGGGGGCTGTAGGGACACAAGAAGGTCTGCACTAATAGTTGACTTTGGGAGAAAGCTCTCTTGCCGCACCGGGGACTCGAACCCGGGGCAGTACTGCGCCTGGCTTTTCGGTCGGAAGCTCTACCAATTGAGCTACCCGCGCCCCTTACTCAGCCAGTCAGTATTGGTTACTTGATACTTTTCGTCTCGCCAGCCACGATGTCCTGTCAGGGAGAACCGGACTCATAAAAGCACAAGCTGATTCACTGCTCATGGCACAGTAAAAAAAAAAGAGAGAAAAAAAAAAGCTGAATGGCCGGGAAGGCGTGAGTTCAAAAGGCACAAATCCCCTCAGCAAGCAAAGCACGAAAGCGATATTCTGACATGCTCCAGTCCTTGTAGAAGGAACGTTTCAAAGCTATATATTTTGAGCATGGGGGGTGGGTGGGGGGAACCTTAATTTCTGCGTCCGCGGTACCCATCGTACGTAGTAAAGTCAACCATTGTGGTTATGTCAGGGTGAAACGTAGGTTCGGTAAAAAGCAGGCAAAAGCTTTTTAAAAAATCAACTCTTGACTGGTTACATTCAGCAGCCAGCTGCGAGGAGGGGTAGAGAGGGGGGTGGGGGTGGGGGTGGAGAAGAAAACGACTGTGAGCAGCAGAAGCAACAACAGTAAGAGAACAGAAGGAAAAGTTAGTTAGTTGTTGGATTTTTACGTCCCGTCAACCGCAGTGTGCAAATGTGGTGACCCACCTCCAGGACACGTCGCACATGCACACCCTCCACACCAGGGCGACACGCAAGTCAGCAAGACACAACACAATCAGTAGCCAAGACAACCAAGCCAAAACGGTCCAACACACCATCACATCTCAGCATGCAGAATAATGTTGTTGGCGTGACAAAAACATCTAGAAACAAAGACATGTTTGGACAGAACGCTATTTTATGGAACATCTATTTTTCATCTCTGTCTGTCTGCCGCTGTCAGTCGGGGCATTTTAGAGACGTAATTATTAATCAGGTATTTTGTTTGCTTGTTTGTTGACTGGGCGTAGAACACCGAGTTACTTATTTTTTTAATTTTATTTTTTTTAATTTTTTCATGCTTTGTTTCGTCCAGTTGCGACTAAAGCGTCCAGGTTTAATATTTGTGGGTTTGGGGTCCTTTTTCATTACATCGGCGGTTCCTTCTGCGGATTTTGAATACCCAGACAATAACAATGGGTCCAGTGGATGCGCCAGTAGGCGAATGATGGATGGGGCTGGGTAACAGACTGCTCCATAGCGCTTGGCACGTCCAGACTCTTTGTTCCGCAGTGATACGCTTTGGAGGAAAGCAATAATGCTAAACACGGGAGTGGTTTGCGAGGAAACTGAACCGGGCAACAAAACCGACTCCCACAGCTTTATCTGCAGTGTGCTATCCCACATAGTGAACGCCACGTTTTCAGCGTCACGTAGGAGTTACAGACTCTGCATGTTGATTACCTCCCCGTCGTCGTCTTCTCTCCCCTACCTGTGGCGGCGGGAAGAAATACACGTCAGCGCCCTGTCAGCTTTTGCTTTCCTTCTCCATCACACTTCGCAGCGCCGTTTGGCATCACTGTCAAATGTGACTCTATTGTGTATTGCCCTGAGTGTCACATATGCGTTACATTCGTTACTACAGAACAACAAGAGTTCGTTGGTGCACAGCACATTGCACGACGCACTGCCTGTAAAGGCGACTTACGCTATTGCATACTAAGTATTCATTATTACGCGACCTGGGAGTAATGCAATATCTAACTTCGTGAAAACATGTTCGATCAGCTTCTACAAATGCTTACACACACGCGTGTGCGTTCGCTCGCAAGCATGTACGCACGCTTTTTCTCTCTCTCTCTCTCTCTCTCTCTCTCTCTCTCTCTCTCTCTCTCTCTCTCTCTCTCTCTCTCTCTCTCTCTCTCTCTCTCTCTCTCTCTCTCTCTCACACACACACACACACACACACACACACACACACACACACACACACACACACACACACTATTTTCTTTAAAAGACGGATTACTATCCAGTTATAAATTACTATCCAGTGTTATAAATTTGAGATCCATGTGTTTTCATGTTGGGGAAGGGGAGGAGCCGCGTTAACACCCCCCTTGCCTGCCGGCGGGCTTTCAGCTTGACTGCTCGGGTGATTCGGCCGCCTCGGGGGAGGGTCAACCTCTGCTCCCGCCCCCCGTCCCCACGCCAAATAATCAGGTTTCCCCAAAAAATTGTTTCATGCAAACGTCCGTAACTCCCCCCTCTCTCCAACCCCTCCTCAACCTTCCAGCCAAACTGTGTTTCGTATCGATTTTTGTCTTCTTCTAGCTTTACGCCCTGCAAAAGACACGAGGCTAGAGGGAAGAGTCTGCGATAATATTTTCTGATCAGACTGCTTATTCAACACGCTAACTGGGCCATTTCGTGGAGACACTGCGCTCAGGCACCGCTTCCGTGGGCCGCGTCCTTCCGCTGGGCTCCGGAGAGACGTCGGAGAAGAATCAATAGAACTCATTGGGCAAAACTTCCTGGCATGATCCGCCGCGCTCCCATCGCAAAGCGAAGGATTACTCCAGTCAAACTCCTGCCCAACTGTTGTCCAGATTCTGTCCAGCTTTTGTCCAATTCTGTCCACCTCTTGTCCAACAGTTATCCAGATTCTGTCCAACCCGTGTCCATTTCTTGTAAGTTCTGTTTACCCCCTGTTCAACACTTATACAGATTTTGTCCAGTCCTTTTCAGATTCTGTCCAACCCCTGTCTAATTCATGTCCAGCTCTAGTCCAGATTCTGCCCATCGCCTGTCCAACTCTTGTCCAGATTCTGCCCATCGCCTGTCTAACTCTTGTCCAGATTCTGCCCATCCGCTGTCCACCTCTTGTCCAGATTCTGCCCATCGCCTGTCCAACTCTTGTCCAGATTCTGCCCATCCGCTGTCCACCTCTTGTCCAGATTCTGTCCAACCGCTGTCCAACTCTTGTCCAGCTTTTGTCTGTCCAACTCATGTCCAACTTTTGCCCTGAATCTGTCCAACTCCTGTCCAGTTCTGTGTAAGTTATATCTGACTATTGTCCAGATTCAGTTTTTCCCCCCAGATTCTTTGCAACTTCTGTCCAGCTCCCGCCTAACTCCCGTCCAACTGCTGTCCATCGACCTCTGGTCTAACTTGCGCCCAAGTCCTACTTGTCAGTGAAACAGCTCTTCATTGCAAAGAACGTATACACTAAACTTGCTGAGCGTAATATTTCTGCCCCGATCTACCTACTACTACAGTTATCGTTAAGCATCTAGAAGTAGTAGTAGTCGCCGTGATTATCATTGTGTGATATTGTAACTATGTACTCATCAGTGACCTAAACGAGGCGTACACGCACAAACTGTTACCAGCAAATCTACTTGGCGGTGTCCAGCTCTAGCATCAGTACGCATCCTCTGTAAATAAAAAGAAGAAGAAAGAGCACATTATCATAGACTGATGGATTGTTCGACGGAGTATTACTAGCGCCGTTGACCGCTCTTTCTTTCTTTCTGTCTCTGTCTCTGTTTCTGTCTGTCTGTCTGTCTGTCTCTGTCTCTGTCTCTGTCTGTCTGTCTGTCTGTCTGTCTGTCTGTCTGTCTGTCTCTCTCTCTCTCTCTCTCTCTCTCTCTCTCTCTCTCTCTCTCTCTCTCTCTCTCTCTCTCTCTCTCTCTCTCTCTCTCTCTCTCTCTCTCTCTTAGATGGGAGATGCATCAGAGATAATCGGAGATGAAGCCTGTCAAATATAGCACACCACCTCACATACTGATGCATCCCAACGGCAAAATTAGCATTTAATAAAAATAGCATCCAAACTGAGTTTTCTAATTGCAATATGTGCAAAACGGCACGTTGTTCCCCTTGCTAAGACAAGTTGACAGACAATGGCAGACAGTCTGTGAGGGACGGTGCCGGTGTTCCAGATGCAGTCGTTTTACAACTCCAGCGCTTGGAACCCAAGCAATAATCTCCTGGATAACACCCTGTAATCCGTTTGCCTGGCTCCAGCCACAGTAGGCCACTTTCAGGTTTAGTTTGTGTTGTTGGGCTCCGGCTTAAAAAAAATAAAAAAATATCTGAAACAAGAATGACTGCTAGCGTTCTAAACCTAGATCCAAACACAATTTAACTGTTTATGCGTTTGGATCTTTTTGATTCTGCCACTTTAATTACTTGTGAATCCGCTCAGCCTATCTTTTCTGCATTTCTTTCCTTCATTCCGTTTCTTCCATATCTCTGTCTCTGCGTCTGTCTGCACCCCCCTCCCCACCCGTCTCTCTCTCTCTCTCTCTCTCTCTGCGTGTACTGAATCTGGAATTACCGTGTACAACTTTGTTTTGCTGAAGAATCATTTGACAAATAACTGGGCATGGGTAGCTGTATTCGCAGTGGGAGATGCGACAAGAGAAGCGTGGGAGTGGCTGTGACAATCCTTCGTAAGTTGTACTAATCTAGCTGTTCAATGACAAAAAGTGCACATTTAGCGACTGCGTGCAAGTCGCACAAAGCCAGCCCCCAGCACTGACTCGCCTTCCATCTAAGTACAGCAGTGTCCGGCGAGTTGGGGAAACAAAAAGAACCTTCTTCCATTATCGGCGAAGTTTGTGAAGTTTTTATCCTCCTTTTTCTAAACCAGCAAAGATTCCGGAGTTTTGACCCTAATCCTAGCGCCAGAGGCGTTTGTGAAAGCGGAGACGCGATTGATACTCGGGCGGGGTGCACGTGCCCAGCTGCAAAGGAAGGCGGTGAAACAGCATGGGGAGATTCCCCAGCACAACGCCCCTAGCGCAGTGTGCGTGCACCTCGGACGAATCGACGCAAACCTCAATTAATCAAAGAGAAGAAAGCGTCTCCAAAACATTTTTTTCCACTCCAAACGCGAAAGGGACAGACGGGGAGTAAACACGCGAAGGCGATTCCAGTCTGTGTGCGTTGTCACTCGACATCTTCAGTACCACAAGACGTACGGTGATGATGCACAGTGCTTCTGCCAGACACTTTGAGCTAGTCTCTATTGCACACAGCAGAAGGAACGAATGAATTTTGCGGTAAAAAGGTAACAATAAGATGAAAAGAAGCGGCAGAGACCCCTTGGAGACTACTTCTTTGGTCGTGACGTATCCAGCTAGACTACTTCAAATGAAACGAGCAGTAACAGGGTCTCCGGCATTTTATACGGGCTATTACTTAAGACAGCTTGACGCTCCACTGAAGTTTCTTTGTCATTTGTGTTTCTTATGAGGCAGTTTAAAAGTTGATGATAGGTTCTAGAATTCTTGAAGTACTTTTTCACCTGAAATCTGCTGGTAGCTGCAGATTATGATAGTATGGTAAATAAATGAAGTGCTCTCTCTCTCTCTCTCTCTCTCTCTCTCTCTCTCTCTCTCTCTCTCTCTCTCTCTCTCTCTCTCTCTCTCTCTCACACACACACACACACACACACACACACACACACACACACACACACACACACACACACGTGTCTCCACGTACCTGGAATTGTCTGTCTGTATGTCTTTCTTTTGTTTGTATACCTGTAGACGTTACTGTCGCGTTATAGTGACTTATACGTTAATCATTAATGTTGTGTGTGTCATTTCAAGTCCATTAGCAAGGACAGAGTGTGCGAACGGGGTGTTGTCTAAATTTAAGTCTCAGCCTTTATGTAATCTGTACCTAATCAGTGAATCTAAATGTTTCTGTCATGGCCCCCGACCCGCCACCTCAACCACACCACCTCATTCAACCCAGGCCTTAATTCCCTTCTCTGTAACAAGGTTGCTGGAGGTCAACATTTTTGGCAGTAACTCTCATAATGCAGTCAACACACTCTCGGTAAGGCGGACACAGAATTACATCCGGGTAACGCTAGAGTCAGTGCTTGCGTCACTCGTGACGTGGAGAAAAAATGACATTTTGTAAAAACTCTCCGGTGGGGGAGGAGGGGCCGGGAGCGGGTTAAAAAGGGGCGGGAGTCAGTGAAATGACGAGGAGGGGCGTGACTGGGGTGTGGAATGCCGGGGCAGAATGGCGACCCCGGCACTGGGGTCTGACTCCGGACGCGGGAGGGCAGCAGCCTGATTGCTTGCCTCACCGGTCGGCAACTCTCTTCCGGCCTTTTCTCCTGCTCCCTATCACCTGCTGCTGCTGCAGCTCCGTGCAGAGGGTGGAAGGGAGTCGTGCCCTTGTTGTTCACCAGGGCGACCCCTTAGTTTGTCCGGCTTCCTGGGTAATACAGTAAGCGCTTGGGTAGTTCCACGTGCAGGAAAAACGACAGAGACCTGGTTCCTGTTCAGGTTTTTGTTGCTAAAAATGCAATTCAAGTGTATTGCTGATTCCATCTAATAATAATAATAACAATAATGATAATAATAATGTAATAGTGATGATGATGCTAATGATGATCATGAAGATGGTGAGCGCTTCAAGTCTAAATGAGACCAGAGCTCCGCAGGGCAGGAAGATTACTTTGAAATTTCATCTCTTGAAGCTATCTTACTGACTCTGTGTGTGTGTGCGTGCGTGCGTGCGTGCGTGCGTGCGTGCGTGCGTGAGTGTACGCGCGCGGAAGTTTGTGTTGATTGTGCTTTGGTTATTTGCTTTGTGATGGGCTATGTGCTCCAGTTTGGAGAAGTAGAACATAAAAGAGTACTGTTGGCAGATCTTGTTTGTTTTGAAGTTCAGTGTTTGCCACGATCTGCCCACTTAAAAATCTTCCTAATTTTCGTCATTTTGATGACGTCGTTTTAAATCTGCGTATCCATTCTTAACAAAATGTGTGTTGTTTTTTTTACATCAGCTTCTTCTTGTCTGTCTTCTTCTTTGCTTCCTTCTTCTTTTATTATTATCTGTCTATTTTTCTTGCACCTGACGAAAACAATTTTCTGTTGAAAACGCTTGTGTTTCCTTGTGTTTAGTCGTATAGGTGAATACATTTCCCTAGTTCTGTTCCATCAGTTTTGTCAACCACCAGGAGTTGTTCACTCATTCCTCAGAAACAAAAGACAAAACAAAACAAAATACGTTTTCTTTCATATTCAAGAAATCACACGGGTAGTTGTGTTGTATACTAGTTTGCGATTTGTCGAAGGTGTCTACAAACCACAAAGAGCATGTGCTGGTTGAGCCAGTGTGACAGAATCGTGTCTCGAAGTGTGCATGGGAATCAAACGTGCCTGTTTGGATGAATTTCCTCCAGGCCACCCTAAAATGTTCGAAAGAACGCTAGACATCATTTCACTGTTCATCTTGGCAATTTCAAACAATATCAATTTATTTCCGAATTTTTTGTGCTGCTCCCTATGAAAATGTTAGGAAAATGAAACTATTTCACACAGACTGTCCAGATCTAAAAAAAATAAACATTGACAAAAATAATTTATACTTGACATGTACACAAAACTGAGAAGTTCCGGTATCCTATCAATGATGTCATACTCAAACGCGGCAAAGAGCTCGTGAAAATAGTGTTAGTAACACTGTCTGGGAAAGTCCTCTTCTAAAATCGTTATAAAATCAACGGCATGTTCAGTCACAAAACTTTTAACGCTGATCATGTTCGTTTAACCTCCTCTAAGTACACAAGAAGTTTAGCCGCCGAAGGATAGTGAAAATCTAATTCCGTCTTGATATTACCGTCTTGATATATTCCGTCTTGATATTACGTCATTTATATTTGAGGGAGAGTGGGGAAATATAAATGAATTGCTTGTAGTATACGAACATGCAAAGCTATATTCTGACCTACTCCCCGCTTAAAAGAGGGGACCGTTGATAGTTCTGGATTCTCAGTACCCTGCTACAACTGTACAAGACCCAGATCGGAGACAGTGATGATGGTGGCATGGTGAAGTGACGTGATCCAAATCGGAGACAGAGATGATGGTGGCATGGTGAAGTGACGTGATCCAAATCGGAGACAGTGATGATGGTGGCATGGTGATGTGACGTGATCCAAATCGGAGACAGTGATGATGGTGGCATGGTGAAGTGACGTGATCCAAATCGGAGACAGTGACGATGGTGGCATGGTGAAGTGACGTGATCCAAATCGGAAACAGTGACGATGGTGCCATGGTGAAGTGACGTTGCACTTGCCGAAGCATCTCCCAAATAAGTGACATTGACAATTATCGTCTGAGGTTTTGGAATGCCGGCTACCTCTAGCTCGTGCCCGTTTGCCGGAAGCGAGATATGAGACCACATTTCCTGACCTGCGGGTAGTGCACGTCCCTGACGTCATCAAAGACAGTCTAGCCACTCCAGCCCTCGACATGGCGGCACTGTAAGCGGCAAATGATATTCAAGTGTATATTGATCGGAGAGAAGGGCGGCGTGGAGGCCTCGGAGTTTTTTTGTTCTCCTCGCTTCCCCGAAGGAGATGGGAGTGGAAAGGGCTGGTACGAGATACCGCCGTTTCTTGAAGGAGAGACATGCGCTGACATGGAAGTGTCGGAGTCACTGCTGTATCACAAGTGACAGTAGTATAACAAAATTACAGACGTATGGATTAATATCATTCATTTAATAGTTGTGTTGACTTCCAAACACCACGCACCGCATGTTTCTCTAGCTCCTTCCACGGAATAAATCAGTGTTAGATTCAAACGCAAACAAACCAAAATGGAAACTACAGGACCTTTACTTCCAGTGACAATGGTGTAGCACTTGATTGCACATTGATCAGAACGTACTGCCTGCTCTGATTCCCCAAAGCAGTGACGTTAGAATTTTGATTCGAAAAGCTTTTAACGGACTTAGCTTCTGTGTCATGACATTCACATTTAAATACTTTTGTTGCACTGGGAGGTCTGCAGGGAGACCGTCATTGGGGGTTGCTGAGCAGTGCTGCCAGACCTCGTTGACGTTCATACGGGTCTTCGCGGCCTCAGGCAGTGCCGGGCAGGCTTTAAGTCTCGGAAAGCGCTCTATAAATTCCATATTACCATTAATATGCATTTGTGACGGAGAACATCCCGTACGTGAAATAAATCCGTGTGTGTACGTGAGGGCGGAGGCACACACACACACACACACACACACACACACACACACACACACACACACACACACACACACACACACACACACACACACACACACACAAACAAACAAACAAACAAACAAACACGCACGCACGGGCCTGTTCTCTGTGTGTGTGTGTGTGTGTGTGTGTGTGTGTGTGTGTGTGTGTGTGTGTGTGTGTGTGTGTGTGTGTGTGTGTGTGTGTGTGTGTGCGTGAATTCATTTGAAAAAATATAGCTCGCAGTGGGATATGTTTGTGCTGTGACAGCAAGCTCCTCGTGCTCATAAACACGAGGATCTAGTCTAAGGAAAAAGTCGAAGAGCTTTCGTCATTTCATCACGTCGAACAACCGCTTTCTGGAAGCCAGGGCAATCTCCTGCTCAAAAACGTTGGAATGCTTCAGAAACAAACGTGGTTTAAACGAATACTGTAATTAGTATAACTTACATGGCGACAAGCACTTAGTGACATCTGAATGCAAACTGATTTAAAACAACAACTCTTAGGTGTATCAGACAACAGCTGTTAGGTGTATCAGACAACAACTGTTAGATGTATCTGACAACAGCTTGTATCTGACAACGGCTGTTAGGTGTATCTGACAACAATTTTTAGGTATATCTGGCAACAGCTTGTATCTGACAACGGCTGTTAGGTGTATCTGACAACGGCTGTTAGGTGTATCTGACAGCAGCTGTATCTGACAACAGCTGTTGGGTGCATCTGACAACAGCTGTTATGTGTATCTGACAACAGCTGTTAGGTGTATCTGACAACAGCAGTTAGCTGTATCTGACAACGGTTGTTAGGTGTATCTGACAGCAACTGTTAGGTGTATCTGACAGCAGCTGTTAGGTGCATCTGACAACAGCAGTTAAGTGTACCTGACAACAGCATAATTCCAATTATTACCCGTGCTAATAGTGTCCCCGAAAACCGGTTGGTTCTAGTATACTGTGCGATAATTATATACTTTGAGAGAAAAACATTCATTTGCTTTTGCTTGTGATGCGATCGTTAAAACGCAAACTCATACCAACCCGGTATGACACAGTGACTAATTATTTACGTTTCTATATGAGTTTCCCTGGTTTCGTTTTGTCGGGTATCTAAAATAGACTAAAATAGACTAAAATAGGGCAGTGCTACTGTGAGAGGTCGAGTTCCCTTTCCGCTGCAAAAACTGCAGTCTAATCAAAGTTAAATTCTGATTCTTTCAAGGGTGATATTTTCCGTGTCACATCGTTCCTGCCATTACTGCCTCTCAGTGTCCCGCAAGCGGGGATGCCGCCTTCACCCACTCTTCGTAAAGCCAGTTTGATCTGAAAGGAAAATTACAGCTCTGTAATTAGGCAGTGCCCACAATCTAACTCTCTGTGGCATTGCATCTTTTATTGATCGGCCAAACGTTCTGATTCCAACATTGTTAGCCGACGCAATCGACTTTTCGGGTTCGTTTTTTACTGTCATTCCAGGAAGACGTGATTCTGTGCCTGCACTTTTTCTGCAAAGACCGTACGGACTGTCCTGGTTATGTAATATGATTAACAGCACGTACGCGCAAGCACGGACACGCAATGAGGCGCGCACGCAAGCACGCAAGCACGCACGCACGCACGCACGCACGCACACACACACACACACACACACACACATTTACGCATGCACGCATAGACTTAAACACACACACACACACACACACACACACACACACACACACACACACACACACACACACACACACACACCGTATAAAGACTGAAGTCCTGCAGCATTAGCAGTTGGTTTAAACAATATTTTATTCACTCATCGTAATCACAAGCTCAACAAACAAGCACAGGAAACACAAGAGCAGTATGCTTATTGTGAGTGTTACCTGTATACAAAATGACAATCACGCAGACACCTACGATGGCAAGATGGCAAATTATTGTCAAAACGTCAGAGGCAACGAAACAAACAAAAGACCAAAATGACAACAAAAAACAAACGAAGCAAAACAAAAACAACAACAACAAAACGGGCGGAGGGGGCGGGGGTTGAAAAACAAATAACTAAACGAATGGTCTTGTGATGTCATAATTATTGATAAATATTAGCATTAGCAGTTGTTCTCATCCCTGCGCTGAAGTGGTCAGTTCGTGGTCAGTTGGCAGTGGGCTGGGATAGTGATCAGTGGGACAGCGGTCAGTGGGCAGTGGGCTGGGATAGCGGTCAGTTGCCAGTGGGCTGAGGGAGCTGTGACATCGCCAGGTGAGGATCTGAACTGACCAGCAGGAGGCGGCAGCCGGCTGGACGCCCTGCATGTGCTGACGCAGTCCGCGCTGACCACCTCAGGTGTGTGTGTGTGTGTGTGTGTGATTTTAACTGGAAGTGAAAATGGTATAGTCGTAGATTAAGTTTACCACTAATCTGAACGAGGCCCAGAGCGCTCGTGCAGAATCAACACACAAAGGAGTTAATTAGCGCTCGAAATACGTAACACAAGTACAACAAAGATCTGAGTCGCCTACGCTAACTTTCACCTGGCATGCATGCAAATACAAGTTACATAAACGTATGGTGGAGTTTATTGAGGGATGTACCTCTGGTGACGTTTATGTACCTTGTATTTGCATGCATGCCAGGTGAAAGTTAGCGTAGGCGACTCAGATCTTTGTTGTACTTGTGTTACGTATTTCGAGCGCTAATTAACTCCTTTGTGTATTGATTCTGCACGAGCGCTCTGGGCCTCGTTCTGTTTCAGATTAGTGGTAAATTTAATCTACGACTATACCAGTTTCACTTCCAATTAAAATCACACACACACACACACACACACACACACACACACACACACACACACACACACACACACACACACACACACACACACACACACACACACACACACACACACACACACACACACACACACAAACACATCCGTGCGCGCGCGCGCGCGGGCGTGTGTGTGTGTGTGTGTGTGTGTGTGTGTGTGTGTGTGTGTGTGTGTGTGTGTGTGTGTGTGTGTGTGTGTTAGCTTACATCGCCTGAATGAGACTGTTACATTGTTGAATTTAACTATTATTTATAACTTTTATACATGGCTTATTGTAATGTTTTGTCTATTTGTTAATGCGCTGCATGAATGGAATGTCACCAAGACAAATTCCTGTGTAAATTCAAATGTCACTGGCGAATAAATAGCCTTGCATCCTTGTGACTCCTTTATTAAAGTCAATGTTATAATAGGCCCACATCCTCTCTCACGGTTTCGACGTAGAGTGAGATGGATATCCCGTGGAGAAATTTCTGCACTGCCAGTGCTGTAACAGGCCATCATATTGATTTTTTATTTATTTATTTTTTTCATGCATGAGAGTTGGCTGCCTCGCTGAATTCTTTTTATCATGCATAAAATCCTCGACTGAATTAGCCGGCTGGACATATTTTCTCGTGTCGCAAATCCGTATATTTGCTGGATGTGAATCTGGTGCCATTTTGTGCTATTTCGAAGTGTAAAATTTCATCGTTAAAATTTTGAAGTTTGATGTGACGCTTTCTGGTCATGGTGACTCGTCTTTTCATTGGCCATTGATTTGACAGCAACATTCTGAATCTGAATGATGTAGGATCTGCATACATTATTACTTGAAGTTTCATTTAAAGTGCTTTCTGGTCAGGATGGCTAATCCTTTCCTGTGCCATCCGTTTCACTGCGATATTATTTATTTTCAGTTCCGTCCCTTTGTAACAGCCTTCAGACATTTTACTGCACCTTCTACGTCTCCGGCTGTGTCTAGCAGCAGAAACAGACTACAGACTCCCCTCAGTATCAAGTGGATGGGGAAATGCGGAAGAGCGTTGAAAACTGCAGCAGACTGACCCGAGCTTAAAGTGGTCTAGTTGGCCCCATCCCCTGCAGTGTGGGTAGATGGTCTCAGACCTTTAGCAGTATTTGGGCAGATCGAAGCGACGGCTTGTAAAGTAAACAGTGTGCGTCTCGGCCAGCCAAAGGGCCTTTGGGGCCGGAGAAGGGCAGGCAAGGGCGGGGTTTTATTAGTGATAGATCCTCGTCTCCGTTTCGTTGACTAACACAGACACGAATCGAAGGCTTCCGACACACAAACCTCCACATTGCCGATGACCCCTCCCCCTCACTCACACACTCTCTCTCTCTCTCTCTCTCTCTCTCTCTCTCTCTCTCTCTCTCTCTCTCTCTCTCTCTCTCTCTCTCTCTCTCTCTCTCTCGTGTGTGTGTGTGTGAGTGTGTGTGTGTGTGTGTGTGTGTGTGTGTGTGTGTGTGTGACGGTGTGTGTGTGTGTGTGTGACGGTGTGTGTGTGTGTGTGTGACGGTGTGTGTGTGTGACGGTGTGTGTGTGTGTGTGTGTGTGTGTGTGTGTGTGTGTGTGTGTGTGTGTGTGTGTGTGTGTGTGTGTGTGTGTCTCTCTCTCTCTCTCTCTCTCTCTCTCTCTCTCTCTCTCTCTCTCTCTCTCTCTCTCTCTCTCTCTCTCTCTCTCTTTCCTCTGCACTCGGTTAATTCCTTTTAAACTGATCACATATGCACTGAGATTTATTCAAATACAAAAACATGTGTTAAGTGCTAATGTCTACCGCTCCTTTCTTTTTCATGTTATATCTTGTGCCTGTGCTCGCTCACAGATAGAACGAGGTTTTAATCGGCCGAATCATGCAACTTGCAACTGTGCATTGACAACATCGTCACTTTCCCTCATCCTGGAAGCTTTCACGAACAGTGGAGACAATGAGCGTTGCCCATGCTGCCAAGAGCTGATTGGTCGGTGGTGGCACAGAGGTAGGTCCCAGTATCGACGATCTGACCATATTATGTATTAGATCCATGGGAACAGCAACCTTGTTCAGACTGGAGACAACACAGGTAACGGGTAAGCGAGTAGGCTGGCCAGGGATGGACATTTGATCCATTCACGGAAAGGGCGATGACTATAATCACGGACGCCTGTGAACGATGGTCTCATAGAGAACACGCACGCTGTCCATATGCATTCTGTCGCTATAAATCGCAATGCTTCAGGATGACCGGAGGACGTATTATGCAGCCACAGATCTGTAGGCCTCTTTAACTGGTTCCTTTCCTCACTGACCTACATTAGACATGCCGTGCAAATATAATTTTAAAAGTTTGAACGTGCGGAGAATACCAGGACAAGGAAAGGAGCCGTTCCGTCAGAAACAATTACCTTAAAGGCGCACACTCCACTCCAAAGACAAGAATGGTCCCCAGTGGCTTGCACTCAGCACAAATATGGGAAACGGGCAACTCTGAGGAGGTAGGGAATCCGACTTAGTTTGTGGAAGCAAGGTCGTTTCACTGGGGCTGTTCCGAAAGACTAGGAAGAGTGCTCAATGCCATCAAACCATTTTAGCTCATCAAACAAGAAAACTCGAGACCAGACCCGATGCCATTTGCCATCAAGAATAGAATCTCGGCCCCCTTCCTATGAGGAATTGCCTTCTCTCCAAATCGACATGCCATTTTCACTATGTAAACAGTTCGGATATTGCATTAATGACAACCGGAAAGTAGAATAGATTTTTTTCACGGTCGCCGCAATCCGGTCAGTTTCCCGAGCCAAGATGCAGCACGTGCAACTGACAAAGCTGTCTGGTGTCGCCGGGAGGGGCTGGCCTTCTTGACGCAGTCGAGAGGAAAGTCAACAACTCTTCCGTGAAAAACTGTCGCCGCACTATCAGCATGTGTTTCGTCAGCTTATTGAAGCGCCGTTAAACACGTGTTGCGATGCAGTGTCTCCGTGGCTGGTGCCCCCAGACGTCATTCATCCAAGCCGCCGGCAGCCAATAACAACGGGCTGCTGCATGAAAACGTGCAGTCCGTGTGGTAATACAAAGCACCCAGTAATTATGCAAAGCAGTCGGTGCGTGTTGCAATGCAAAACAGCCACCTGATGTTGGCTGCTACCTGTGGTAATAACCATTAGAATAATAATCCTTATTTCCACTCTGGAAGAACCGGCCATTCTAAGGTTCCAGCTCAGTAATGGTTTCGTTTTCTTTGTCTCGTTTTATCTCGGGTTCGTATGTGGTCATGACGCGTAACTGCTTTTTTCTAAACCTGCGCGATTTTGTAGAGTTGTTCGCCCTTTAAAGTTGAGCACTTGTGTCTCCGACTCCTAGTTAGCTCTCTTCCTAAGTCCTGCTATTCGCATTTACCGAATAGAAATACTTGATCCTGTTAGTATATCAATGAGAACTTGAGAGTGGATCGTTACCCGAGGGGAAGAAAGAGAAGAAGTGTACTCTGTGTTAGGGATGAAGAATTACTGCCCCTGTCGGGAGCTGAACGTACCCCACTATGAGCTCAGCGTTATCTCGCTTTGGCCACCGGAGCCACAAGCTGCTGCCATGGTGACCATTTCATTCTGATCTGCCTACGTTCTGGACAGCCACTTAGGTTTGTGGCGGGTTGCCAACCCACCATACCCCGTCCGTTGTAATCTCCATCAGAGAGACCTGTCCGTTGTAGTCTCCATCAGAAAGACCTGTCCGTTGTAGTATCCGTCAGAGAGACCTGTCCGTTGTAGCTTTCGTCAGAGATTTGTCCGTTATAGTCTCCGTCAAAGAGACGGTGTTATAGTGTGTTGTGTCCGTTGTAGCGTCCGTCAGAGAGACGCTGTTGTCGTGCGGGGTGTCCTCAACACTCCCATACACCGTCTGTTGCAGTCTTCATCAGAACGATGGTGTCATCTCGTGGCTGGTCACCACTTTGCACCTACAGCACCGTCCACCCTCGTTGGCTTCACTTGGCCGCTAAGTGTGTCGCTGCTGCTTAGACAATGTCGTCCCAAATAAACAGGCGATGACGAAAATAGAAGTTCGGGAAGTAAGCGCTTTTTGTTATCCGATACCTGTAAGCACTTCCTACTTTTGCCTGACGGCTACATTCAGATCGGGAAGCTGGACCGGAGCACTGTGCCCCACGCTGTAGAAACCAGCCTCATTTTTATGATTACAAGGACATTGTGTACAGGGTGATGGTTGGCCGCTGTTGGCAGTGCGGAGACAGCCATCACGGAGCTGAACTGCACGCTGACTTTACGGGTCAGCTGCCCTCAGCCCGCGGGGCGGGAGGGGGACGGAGTGCAGCCAGGGCTCCTGTGGAAGGGCAGTGAAGCCACGACTAGAGGGGCAATCAGGCGTGGACAGTGTCACGTGGGATTAGTGCTACTGACCGATTTTACCCTTCGTCACATAAACAACACTGTCCGGGAAATAACTACTTTCAGTATTCTGGAGACGGAGGTGCCATTGCTGAAAATGCTCCCTCCTTAAAAGAGAAACTGCAAATAAACACGTTCGAGCAGAATTGTGGTGCCCGAATAGTACACAGTACATTGTCCTTTGTGTAAGATTCTGGTCAGTCGCTGAATGTAATAGTTTAGAGGTAATCTGTCTGTCTTCTATTGTGTTTCTTGTTATCATTACTGTTCCCTTTGCCATCCTGCGTTATACTCATCATTATTATTGCCTGTAGCATTGTTGACACTCCTGCAAGTAGTGAGAGGACAGAGCTTTCGACTCGAAGCGTCCGTGGAACCTTTTGGGCCTTGCTAGATAATAATAATAATAAATTTATTATTTATTATTGTTGCTAAATGAGACGATCCATCATGAACTCAGTGTGTCCAAGTGTGATCAGTCATTAAAAACAGTGTTCCCAAGTGAGGTCAGTCATAAACAATGTGCCCAAGTGAGGTCAGTCATAAACAGTGTGCCCAGGTGAGGTCAGTTGTAAACACAGTGTGTCCAAATTAGATCACTCACCAAGACAAAGTCCTGTGAACATTCGAATGTCACTGGCTAATAAATATTCATGTAATCTTGTAATCGTAAACACAGAGTGCCCAAGTGTGATCAGCCATAAGCACAGTGTGCCCTAGCGAGGTCAGTCATAAATAGTGTGCCCAGGTGAGGTCAGTCATAAACATAGTGCCCGAAAGAGGTCAGTCATAAACACAATGTGCCAAGTGTGGTCAGTCCTAAAGGCAGTGCGAAGTGTGGTTAGTCATAAAGACATTGTGCCAAGTGTGGTCAGGCATAAAGACAATGTGCCAAGTGTGGTCAATCATAAAAGCAATGCCATGTGTGGTCAGTCATAAACACATTATGCCAATTGTGGTCAGTCATAAAGGCAGTGCCAAGTGTGGTCAGCCAAGTGTGGTCAGGCATAAACACATTGTGCCAAGTATGATCTGTCATAAACACATTGTGCCAAGTGTGGTCAGTCATACAGGCAGTGCCAAGTGTAGTCAGGCATAAACACACTGTGTCAGGCATAAAGGCAGTGCCAAGTGTGGTCAGTCATAAAGGCAGTGCCAAATGTGGTCAGTCATAAAGTCAGTGCCAAGTGTGGTCAGTAGCGCGCGCTGTGGCTGCTGGGTGCCCACTACTGTTGCCCATTTCATGCCATTGCCGCGAGAACGGCTGTTTCCGGCTGGACATTAAGCCGTCTGATGTTTACCAGGGGACGAGATGGAGCTGTCCCGTCGTCAGCCTGCGTTCTCAATAGCCGCACGTGAATCATTTGAAGTGTGAATCATCAACAGACCTGACCCGGGGGAGGCGCGGGGTGGGGGTTGAGGGGGGCGGGGGGCGAGAGAAGCCGTAGATCAGCACATTTAGAATGTGTGCGTTTTGCACTGGTGTGGCGAGAACGCAAGAAACGCTATGGATTTTGCCGTACTTCGTTTTGTTCAAAACAATTATCAGTCTTTCTACATCTGCTCTGACTGAAGCGGCAGTCACAGACTGGCCTTTCGTTGGGTTATTACAGGCCTGTGTAGGCATGTCTTTCTGTGTAGGGCTACCAGTGTATGCATGCGCAGGTGGGTTGTGTTTGTGTGTAAAGCCGGCTGATGTTCTATACGTCTGAGACCTTCGATCATTTCAACCTTCGCGAAGCCAGCCCTGCGCGGACAAATTAAGGAGTCCCAAAATTCACTCGTACCATGTGATGAAACACTTCACAGTTCGGTATATTAGCACGGCAAAAAAAAAAAACGCCAACAAAATGTAATAATTGTATTTATAACAAAATTGACTGAAGTTTTAAGCAGACGAGAACTTAGAACTGTACTAAACTGATTCACACGCATGCCCACTCTGCCAGTACCTTTTCATGTGCACTATAAACGTACAAACGTAAACCGTTGCATGGGACAGACAGAGACACACAGAGAGACAGAGACAGAGAGGACATCGTCACATACCAAGCAGCGTGACGGTTGAACTCAAATATCTAAAAACACACTTGTGTTTGAATTCGTACATACTTGTTCTAATTCGAAAAGATGCCTGTCTGAGGGGTTGAGCTGTGAGATGTGGGAAGGAGATGTGGGGTTGGAGATGTGGGGTGGGAGAGGGTTGAGTTGTGAGATGTGGGAAGGAGATGTGGGGTTGGAGATGTGTGGAGGGGGATGTGGGGTGGGAGAGGGTTGAGTCACTTTGTGAGATGTGCGGAGGGAGATGTGGAGTGGGAGATGTGGGGTGGGAGAGGGTTGAGTTGGGAGATACGGGGAGGGAGGGGGTTGAGTCGGGAGATGTGGAGAGGGATATGTGAGGAAGGAGATGATTGAGTTGGAAGATGTGAGGAGGGAGGAGGTCGATGAAGGGGGTACATGTGGCAGCCTTCGGACTCTGAGCCACCGCTGGTTGCCTGGGAGAAGCGCTGTGAAAAAGGCAGGCACGCGCGTGGGTGTGGAAGGGAAGGCAGGTTGAGATGAAGAAACACCAAAAGCCTTTATAGTTATTGGGGTTTTCTATCAACTCACTTAGCCAATACTACTAAGTTTCGCGATTCCGGCCAAGGTCATGGGCAACTTGAAAATGTTTTGTTTTTCTTCCGATCATTTCCAGTCCAACTCGAGTTACGGTGATGTTTAATTCGTCCGGAGAAACAAATGACCCAGAGGTTAGCTGATGGAACACTACGTTTCACGAAGAGACTGGGAATTTGCGTGAACTTCATTCATAATTTAGTCATATTAGCTTAAAGCAAAAGCAAAGATTAAAAGACAAACAGTTGAATTAATTCTTTACACCAGCTTCACTTGCGGATATTTTAAAACAATGTAAGTCTACTCTTTCCTTGTTGCGGTGTGTAGATGAATTATTCATTTCGGGTTTTCATTATGCAAAGGGAATCGACTCGCATCACCCTCCAGACGCCTTGGGCTTTAGCGCCAGCCGCGAGACTTGAGTTTCACCGAGCTTCTTTCTTGCAAGAAGAAAGACAGGTCTTGGTCTGGACACTGTTCCATTGAGGCTTTGTCAATGTTTTAACATAAGAAGACAGACTTATACTGGATGTTTCATGAACAGGCATCACCGAGGTCATCTGAAGACGAATGACGGTTGCAACAAGGGATTACTTCACTCAGTCTGGTCCGTCTCGTCTGACACTGTTTCAGTCTGATCTGACCTACTGCAGGCTTATCGGCAACACGCAATTAGGCCCCGCCTTCCTGAGCTACCAGAGGCTTATCGGCAACACACAATTAGGCCCCGCCTTCCTCAACTACCACAGGCCTTTCTGGCCAACCGCAAACATACCGGCAACACACAAAGCCCCGCCTTCCTGAGCTACCACAGGCTTATCGGCAACACACAATTAGGCCCCGCCTTCCTCAGCTACCACAGGCTTATCGGCAACACACAATTAGGCCCCGCCTTTCTGAGCTACCACAGGCTTATCGGCAACACACAATTAGGCCCCGCCTTTCTGAGCTACCACAGGCTTATCGGCAACACACAATTAGGCCCCGCCTTTCTGAGCTACCACAGGCTTACCGGCAACACACAATTAGGCCCCGCCTTTCTGAGCTACCACAGGCTTACCGGCAACACACAAAGCCCAACCTTCTTGGCCTACCGTAGGTTTACCGGCAACACCAGGCCCGGTCTTCCTGGCCTACCGCAGGCCTACCGGCAACACACTCAGCTTTAATCTGACCTACCCTAGGCTGACATATAGAACCCAGTCAATCAGGAAGGTAATGTCATGGTGAATGCTGGTGGCAGGCGAAGCTTGAAAGGCTGTATCCCGACATCCTCCACAATGATAAAACAATCTGATATGTCTTGGTACTGTCTGCAGAGGAGACCTACATTTCTGCGTCCGCCCTGGACAACACAAGAAGAAGAAAAACATTTATAATAACAACACCAATAGCTAGGAGGGGGAGGGAGACTGAGAAGGGAGAAGGAACAGAAGGAGGATGGGTAGTGAAGGAGGGGGAGATGGAGAAATTCCAGTTCTCCTCATTGCAGCATGACAGCTGACTTGAAGACCTGCAGCCCAGTCAAAGGGTGAAAAGGGTAAATGAGTGAGATCGGGTGATGGACATGACGTCCTAAAGGCCCCACAGTAATTACCATGTCGGACTCAGCGGCCAAGTGTATACCAACCTTTTCATTCCAGCCTCTCTTATCTGATTGCTGTCCACTTGCATTCAGGAAACTGA
This sequence comes from Alviniconcha strummeri, assembly GCA_963584105.1. Lineage (NCBI taxonomy): Eukaryota > Metazoa > Mollusca > Gastropoda > Provannidae > Alviniconcha > Alviniconcha strummeri. Next base: position 5,289,608 of record OY757545.1, on the reverse strand, counting down.
CACTAAGCAGATTCCGGGGGAAGAGATAGACAAAAACTCAATTGCATTTAAGCAGCGTGGTGGGACTATGCCACAGTTCGCCTTTTTGAAAAACGAAAAAGAAACGACACGGCAATTCGCAACTTCGCATTGCCGTTCGCTGTACTTGTGCCCTTCAAGAAGCAGACTTAAGAGGAATCCTGAGGAGTAAAGTGTATCTCTGTTGTGCAAAATCCTTAAAGACGGCAGAAGACAGCTTCAAAACCTGTATCTCAACGCAGATGTCGCAATTCACCCCACCCCCACCGGCCTCCCAAAGGCAGACGATTGCGGTGCACAGCGCAGTCATGAAGACAACAAAGGGAGACACCAGCACTTGAAAGACGCCGCACAAACACAGAAAAAGAACTGAATCGTAACTTGTACGTCGCCTGGCACACATTTTGATTCCAACAACGGCCAAGAGCTTGTCATTGACTCTCTCCTTCACACGGAATTCTCTGCAGAGCACAAAACAAGCAAACAAACAAACTGGACACTGGTTCGTGGTAACGACACAGGAGCTTCAAGGCTTCGGTGCTTCAAAGAGAGTCACCTTCTGGGAGTTCACAACAAACAAATAAAAAATGGTGGCCGACTTTTGACAGAAATGTCTGGTACTCGAACATGCAACCAAAGAGAACAAGCAGATTTAATTCACTCGCCGGTACAGATGTTTGGCCACAGCTGGGCTGAAGAGCTAGATTCCACTGAATAAACTGTCATCGACCCCTGGAAGAAAAGTAACCCAACTCCTTTTCTTGAGGAAAGTGGATGTCCTTTTAGTAGACACTTGACTATTGGAACTGGGTTTTTTAAGTGTACTACGCAACAACAAAATCGATTGTCACATACAACAGCTTGCGTTAATTTCTTCGATAGTGTGGAAAGGGATGCCACAGCGAATGTGTCCAGAGTGACGAAGGTGCCCAGCAAGCTGAATGGATCAGTGCTAAAGATTTCCAAACTAAACTCGAGCGGAAAGCATTGCAGAGAGTCATACGTAGGCCTGTCCGAAGGGACGCTGCCTACCCCTTGACTGACGAACTGGATCAGTCCAAAGACAACGCACAATGGTTTCTTCAAGTCAGTTTGTCCAGTGAATGTGCCTCTGAACCCAGTGCTCCCTCTGACTGAACCGTAGGCTATAATCCCTCACTGGAGGGAACTCGAACTCGAACTCGAAAACTTTATTTTACAAGGATTGTAGTTTAGATTCAGTCAAAAACCTAACAACTAGTCCTTGCTAAGCTACCAAATAAAGAGAGAGGAGTTTGCGTGTGAATGCATGTGTGCGTGCGTGCGTGTGTGCGTGCGTGCGTGTGAATGCATATGTGTGTGTGCGTGCGTGCGTGTGTGCGTGCGTGTGTGCGTGCGTGTGTGTGTGCGTGCGTGTGTATACGTGTGTGTTTAGAGGGTTAGGTGTGCACGCACGTGTGTGTGTGTGTGTGTGTGTGTGTGTGTGTGTGTGTGTGTGTGTGTGTGTGTGTGTGTGTGTGTGTGTGTGTGTGTGTGTGTACACATGCATTGTATCGTATAGTCCAGGATTCCCCTAACTTCTGAAGCAGGAACAATTAAGTTAAGAATTCCTCTCAGCACATGAGAATACTCATTTAATCCCCCACCCCCACCCCCACCCCCACACACACCCCAACACATGATTACGTGAAGTACACGGGGGCATGGGGATAGCGTAGGCCCTGCAACAGCAGCAAGGTGAGGATGGGAGCGTTCCCAGAAACCAATCCTGTGGATGGTTCGTTTCTCGCCGCGGCGCCGGGTCCATCTGAAGATAGATGTGGAGGGCCGGGGTGACCGCTGTGCCCCTTGTCTGTCAGACAGAGGAGACAGACAGTGGCGGGGGAGCCGGGACGCAGAGCGGCAATATCCTGAGTGCCCGCATGCCGGAGAGCCGTGGCCTCCACGTATCATTTATCCAAAAGCCGCTCTCCTGGCGGTTCAGTTTATCAAGGCACAATGCAGCGCTCTGCACTGCACTTGGAAACCTAAGTACCATTAATGCTGGCGGGAAGAACGTAGATGTGTGTGTGTGTGTGTGGGGGGGGGGGGGGGGGGTTCGTGCGTGCGTGCGTGCGTGCGTACGTGCGTGTGTGCGTGCGTGCGTGCGTGCGTGCGTGTGTGCGTGCGTGCGTGCGTGCGTGCGTGTGTGTGTGTGGGGGGGGGGGGGGGGGGGAATCGGGACAAATGACTCGCGTTTTCTCAAGCTAATCAAAGATCTTCTTTGGCAGGTTATCAATAGAGCAAATTCATTTTACTTAATTATTTCACCAGCAAATCCGCCGGAGCTAAATGCTACCCCACTCTCCTCCCCAAAGCTAAAACATGTTTTAGCTTTGGGGAGGGGAGTGGGGTAGCATATTATCATGTCCTACCATCGAGTCGTACCATTTCTTCATCAACTGTTGATTAAAATACTGCTTGATCTGTTGACTGACTGCAAATCGATTCGGTCATAACATTCTGTGCGTTCGCCTGCTTTCTAAGGGCAGTGGTGTGGAAAGGTAGCGGGGAGCTCCGTGCCATGGTGACCGCCCCATCCGGGACAGGAGTCTGTCCCCGTCTTCAACGCCTGGCGCTTGAGTGCACGCCTGATACATAACTATGGCAACGGTTGTGAGTGTATGGTTAGTGACCGCCATTATGATAGTGATGTAGATCCCTCCCGACCTCTCCCCGAAATGACCTCCGTCACGCAGGGCTTCGTGTGCTCGTCCGACCCGTTCCCTATCGATCGTGTCGGCACACTTCTTCTCTTTCCTCTCCGGCTCTGTCTGTGTGTCTATCCTATTCAGCTATTCTCTCATAGTAATCGTTCTTCATACGATTTTATCCGCCCATTGTCTAGTCATTAACCCGCTATGACCATGCCTGAACGGGCACTGCAATTGACCGTAGGCACTGATTTGTGTGTGTGTGTGTGTGTGTGTGTGTGTGTGTGTGTGTGTGTGTGTGTGTGTGTGTGTGTGTGTGTGTGTGTGTGTGTGTGTGTGTGTGTGTGTGTGAACGTATTCGTTTACGTGTCACGAGGCCGTGTGCGTGTGGGTGTGTATGACCATGGAATTCCACGGGATTGTTTTAGTATATCTAGTACATGTAAAACTGTATAGGCTTTGCAGGTCCATTTCCCAACCAACTTCACCAGCCGCCTACCTTTCCCGAATGGCGGTTGGTGAAGTCGTTGGCGATCCCGATTCTGTCAGTTGTATCGGAGTTGGTCCCTTTGTGTGTGCTTTGGCGACAGGAACGTTTCTTTGCCCGTCCACCCGAAAACTGCATCGTCGTCACTCTGGCCGTCACCCTGCCCCGTGCATAACTTCACCCCAGCACCATTTGCTCAGGGCTGCCCTGTGTACACCCTCTTCACCCCAGCACCATTTGCTGCCCTGTGCACACCCTCTTCACCCCAGCACCATTTGCTGCCCTGTGCACACCCTCTTCACCCCAGCACCATTTGCTCAGGGCTGCCCTGTGAACATCCTCTTCACCCCAGCACCATTTTCACCCTGTTTTGCGTGTCATTTAGCGTCGTTGCTACCTTTCAGGCAATAACATCCATCTCATCTACGTAACTGTACTGCTAAATGCCTAAGCCAAATCCTCATATTTGTATGTGTGTGTGCGTGAGTGCGTGTGTGTGTGTGTGTGTGTGTGTGTGTGTGTGTGTGTGTGTGTGTGTGTGTGTGTGTGTGTGTGTGTGTGTGTGTGTGGAGAGAGAGAGGGTGTAGATTTGATCTAATTTACCTGTATTCTGAATGTACACGCCCTGCGCTCGTTGAGGAGAGGCGCAGATAAACATTACCATTATTAAATTGGGAATGAGTTTTCCGCTGCCGCCTCTCGGCAGAGACCTCTTAAAACAAATCGGTATGTTCTCTCGGTGACTGAGGCCTTCCGGGCTCGATTTTTCTGGTCAGGCTCTCCATTTCGGAGGCGGAAATGGCGCTTTTTGCCTCTGCTTCATGTGCCTCATTAAGGAAAACCTCGCTGTTGAACACCCCAAGGTGTGTCAGTGTAAACGTGTTCCACAGAGTCGCATTTCTCATCCAGGTCAGCGCTGCACTCACGATGCCAGCCAAACTCCAAGCACTGGTTTACGACATCCTTCCTTCAACCGCTGCTGTGTTTAGTTATGCCATAGGGTCTAGAAAACTGTTAGCTAACGAGCAGTTTTTTTGTTGGTGCTCAAACAGTAGTAGGTTTTTTGCAAACAACTCAGACAAAACAAGGCGTGTCATTTATAGCGGCCAACAAAGTTTACACCAGCACAAATAAAACCACAATCGTTTGAATCGAGACGGAACTCTTTTTCTTTACCCGGGGTGGATGCGTCTCATGTTTTCGTGCGTGCTTTGGCGCAAGGTTGCTTCTATAGTCTTATTAGCACCCGAACCTTTCCGCGTCGTTGGACAACTGCGCGGAGATAAAGAGTGCCCTTCAGTGGCGTAACTAAATCTGGCAGAGTTTGGAGGAAGGTGCCGGAAAGCGATGCCCGGAGTGCGGATGCCAGCATCACCTTTGAAGGACTGCCGTCCCGTTGTCGCCGTGTGCCGCACCAGGCTTCTCGTTTCTTTTTCTCGTCTGATCACAAAGATTTTAACTCGGCTGTCGTCTCAGCTGGACATTCCACAGTGATGTAAAAAATAAAAATAAACGAAACTTAAACAAATACCATAGATCGTCTTCACGACGTAAGTGTGGATTCCCGTGGTTTTTCAAAAACATCGCACGCACCTTGTTTTCTATAAAAATCTGAAACAAGAATGACTTCTAGTGTTATAAAACAAGATTCAAACACGTCCATCCCTTCGAAGCACTGGACAGGAAAACAACATAGCTCAACCAAAAACAGATAAGTGATTAAGCGTTTCATCTCATTTTTAACTGTTAAGTCGTTTTGTAGATTGATAAAGGGGAGTACCCCGAAAATATGCAGATTGTGTTTTTGTCCTAATAAACAGCGTTCTTTTGAACCTCTTATGTGTTTGGATCTTGCTCTCTATAGTTTTCCCGACACCAGTGAGGCCTCAGAGGATCACGCCGCTCGTCCAACCGCTTTCTACGCCCAAAAGAACCACGGTCAATTCCGCATCGCGGCCAGAGGGCCACAGGAGAACACCGTCAGACCGCTGGCAGACCATAAACACTGCCTTAATTCCAATGGAAACACGGCACTGCTGCCAAGTCACATTGGTTGGTGTTCACTAAAGCCCGTCCTGATTCAACAAACCGAACGCATGACACTGCATATGATGTCCTTTGCTGACTGACCTACCCTGTCGCAAAACCAGACTGGTCCCCTCTAAGGAGCAGACTGCCACTACGCCAGTCCCGCCATCAATCCCAATAATTATGGATTCTGACTACGTTAAAGACTTGCATCAGTACTGCCCTTGGCAAGGATAGCAGCAGGAACACTGAGAGCGAGGGATGACCTGAGAACAAGGCATCAAAGGCCGCAGCAGCCGAGACCATTTTCACAATGCAATGATGGATGAAGATGATAACTGACTCTGATGCTGTGGAGGTCCATTTTGGTTTGCGACTGTTCGAAAGACCACGCTCACCGTCATGATAGATCCTGGTGTTGACCAGACCCAAGAACTGCGGCGCCATCGGCGGTGTTGGCAATGTGATTTGAGAAAACACCCTCAAAGACGCCACTGCGAGGTCAACGACGCTCGGCTGTATGGTCCAAATGAGCCTTCTTATTGGGCCCACAGCACTCTTAGTTCCAAGGAGCCGGCCTCGGGTGGTCGAAATCCCAAATGCTCTGAGAGGATTCGAACCCATGATCTTCAGGCCCATATTTCGAAACGCTAGGACCACTGCACTTCGCGGCAGTCATTTCTTTGCTTGTGAAGTAGGCAAGTATAGGCAAAAAATAATGGTGGTGTGGTGTGTGCACGTGTTTATCGCGCAAAGTGTGATATTGTCCCAGTGTGTGTGGGGGGGGGGGGGGGGGGGGGGGGAGGGGTCTGCCTGTGGAGGTGTGTATCTATCGCGCAAAGTTCGATATTTATGTTGTCCCAGAAACTGGCAACGCGGACAGACATTTCTGCCAGGCCTGATCGCGGAAGGCAGCTATTGCAGCTGCAGCTGGGTTGTGCGTACGATCGGTTTCAGCCGTCAGGTAAAGCAGGGGCTGGGGAGCTGCTGTAGAAACACTCGGAACCGAAGGGTCACGTTTTGCTTGATTTAAGGTTTTAATTCACTCATTCTTCAGTCCCATTGCCCCGATATACTGACGAGTGTGTGTGTGTGTAGTGTTGTATGTGTGTGGTGTGTTGTGTTGTGCGTGTATGTGGTGTTGTGTGGTTTTGTGTGGTGTGTGGTGTTGTATGTGGTGTGTTGTGTGTGTGTGTTGGTGTGTTGTGTTGTATGTGGTGTGTGTGTGTGTGTGTGTGTGTGTGTGTGTGTGTGTGTGTGTGTGTGTGCGCGCGCGCGCGCGCGCATGTATGTATGCGTTGACTTTTGAAAATAATTATGTGCATTTAAAGAATATGTAAGCGCTTAGAGCTTTTGCGGGTTAGGCGCTCTAAGTATCAATTATTATTATCACTCATTCTGAAATCACACGGCGGTATCATGCGCGGTTACAAACCTGTTACTGAAGATGTGGAACTGGTGGCCTTCACGGGGACTGCAAGACGTCTTCCGGCCACCCGAATGGTGACTGGGATGGTAGATAAACCATGTTCATGTTCACTACTTTGGAACCATGGACCCAGACTCTTAGGAAGGAATAAATGAACGATTAAACGATTATTATTATTGTTTTGCTTGTTTGGTTGGGGGGAGGGGGGGGGGGTAAATGTTTTATGGCGTTGAAACGTTTCACATGAAACCACTTCTGCTTTCAGCGTCACGTGCACCGAAACAGACGCTGTCGTCAGCTACAACGTCAAGAACATTCACATAAAACAGCCCACAGAAAACTCCCCCGCAAAAGCCCAAGACCGAGACATGAGCATACATACGACTACACCCTGCTGTTATTACTCTATAGATGCAAATGGCCGAGGCGCTGAAATAGGCCGGAGATGGTGGTGGCGCTACAAGACGGCGCTGCCGATAAATGGAAGCCTGGCCAAAGTAGCTGCCAGCAATCTCCCGTGAAAGGGAGGCTGTCAAGATAGGTAACACGTCAGGCAGGCAAGTCAAATCAAGCCATTTAACGATCTGCGACTTTAATCAGGCAGATAGGAGGCCGTGGGTGTGGACCTACAGGGCCCAAACTGGCCGGCAAGTGTAGCATTGCACAGCGCTCTGCTGGCGCCTTGGACAACCGTATTGATCGGGGGCTAAATCAATCAATTCTGCTTGCATCGCCATGCACCTTACAATTCTATCTCCTACTCACTTTACCCCCCCCCCCCCCTCCTCCCCCCATCCTCTCACGATCACACTCCTCTGGGTCACACTACATAACCACACACACACACACACGTGCGCGTGCGCGCGCGCGCGCACACACACACACTCATTTTATTTGTACTCAGTATCTGTCGTGTGGAAGAGAAGTTGTATTTTTGACACCTATTTAAATCCCTGTTGTGTGAGCTAATTGCCATTAATACAACTAAGTATGGTTTTGACGAGCAGGAAACACCCATCACCGCTGCTGATAAATAGCTATTTCTACAGCAGCTACATGCCTGGACGTTCCCTTGTGGGAAATCTCGGCTGCTTTTCACGGAATAATAGGCAACAAAATGTTGCACTGCATACATAACACTTTTATTAACATAATGAGTGACTTGAAACAAATAACCAGAAGGGAACACAATGCGTTCAGCCTCAGTTGAATCACATTCAGGACTGGAAAACATTCCTTGAAACTCCTGTGACATTGCATGTTGGTCAGTCATCCCATCTGGTAAACTCAGTGGCACTTACTCTCAATCATAACTGATAAACAACATCCCAGAAAACACCAACAGTAAGTCCAAAGATGAGTCAGTAACATCCCTCAAATCCAAGCCCAAGTCCTCATGAACCTGTCCATGAATGTAGCACCTATTCAAAATCTGAAACCAGTAGGATCACAATTGGACTGAGCAAAAATGTTTTAATCTGGAACAAGGCTGACTGCTAGCAGTCTAAACCAAGATCCAAACACACAAGCAGTTAAAAAGAATGCTTTAACCGAATAATACAAGATATGTGAAGATTTTGGGGAGTAATTAAGCCCCTTTTCAGAACAGCAGTCAGAGATAAGTGAAAATAGTATATTTATCAAGTTACAGATTGGTGTGTGGTGGAATGCTTGGACTAGTTGGAGCTTCTGGAAGAATATTGGTATGGCTGTGACATTTAAGTGAAAATGACTATAAAAAAATATATATATAAAAAGTACTCATTATGATCCTTCCTACTTCACTGTAACACTAGAAGTAAATAACTTTGTTAATGACACTAATATCACTAAAGCTCAGTGTCACTGATCCTGATTCAGCAAAGTCTTCAAAAACATCTTAAAAATTCCCTGCTTACTTCAGCTCATCAAGACTAATAGTAACACACAAGTGCAAAACTCCACAGTTACCATCAGGTAAAGCTTGAAAGATATCTTAGATTTTTGTGACTTTTTTATTCACCAATGACGACAGAAACATTTTTACTTGGATGAGCTTTGCATCTTTTTTTCTGAAGTATTAAAATGACTGATTATGAAGAAAAAACACAGTAAAAGAATCAAGCAGTGTGTGTGTGTGTTTACACTTGAATCTGAAGTTCAGTACGATCTGGATCTCAGTAATTAACTGACACACTTACTGGAACACACTCTCCTACCTTTCATGCTTCCGTGCATAAAGAATGACAACATGCAAACCTTACACAACTGACTGATTTATGTGCTGCACATTATAACTATAATGTCATAGTATTCCTAATTACATTGAATATTACTGACTGTAACAGCATGTGTCCTGGGTCTGAATAAAGACTATGCAGCTTTTCAGCGCACCAGAAATGGAACATTATCATCATCAACAGCAGCAGCAAAATCATCAGGATCTTCATCAGCCCACCTTAAATGATTTATGCTGGGAAGAAGAGGGTTACAAACAGCCTTTATAGTTCAAATTGTCTGTGCACTGATTTAGAGAAATGTTGAAGTATTATCAAAGCAATACAAACAAACAAACAAACAAACAAAAAGAAAAATTATCACTGCATGACAAAATATAAAATAGTGGCAATATCTTTAGGACATGTATAATATCAAATCAGACCAGTGCAATGGACCTGACTTTATCCCAATCAAACAACACCTTCAGCCAATAACTTTATCCCAATCAAACAACACCTTCAGGCAGTAAAGTGCACTTTCAAAAACATTCATCAAATCACAAGGTCTGATTCACTGTTCATAACACATATCAGTCTAGGTTGGAAGAAGACTGGGAAAGGAAGAAGCTGAATGAAGCAGGAAGGAAGAAACTAAAAGTCTAGAATTCCTGCCTGTGTATGTGAAGCAGGCAAGGCTGCATTCTCAGCTACTCTACACTTCACAGAGGGAACCTCTGATAGCTACGGCTTCTCACCAGAGGGCCCCTTCATTATTCCTCAACAAGCAGACAAGACTTCAAGTTTTGACTGGCAAAAACAGATTCTACTAAGTTATCAATGCATAAACTATTTTCTCACAGCAAGGGATGGACAGCTTCAATTTAAGAGGGATACTGACTCACTATCCTAAACTGATCCTAAGGTATTACTTTCCCCAGCAGTCATAACTTTGGCCTGGGGCTGACAGTTTGTCCTGATCCCTCATCCAGAGTGGGGAGTGGGGACACGTGCCCCCCTGGCTGAGTGATGTTGCACACAACATGGCTAACAAACGCTCTCTCTGCAAAATGGCTGTCAGGAAGCATCACTGTGCGGTGCATGTTGGGGTGGGTAACGGCAAGCTGGTCCAAAGTCTTGTCGTGGGAATAGTGTACTGAAGGGTCTTCAAGGTCCACATCCTCTGGGTACAGGCTGTCTCCTGTTGAAGTGCAGAAAAGATGTTGGGACAATACACAGTATTAGTTTTTATTCATTACAGGATTATATACTATATATTGACTGACTGATGTTGATGTTGTTGATCACTTTTATATAGCACTATTCTCCACTCTCGAGCAGACTCACTGCACTCACATGTGATTCTACAGGAGTGACTAGCATTTTATAGCGCATTTTTGAATATTCACTTAATTGGTGTACTTACAGCACTGATATGGCTGGTGCCACATGAAACTGCTGCTGTCTCAGCACATTCTGAATACACCATACAACCATGCACCATTTCACTTCATGCAAAGCCACATATGTAAGGTGCATGCGTGTTTATCTGTACCCTGCCACTTGCACTTTTGGCAGAATGACCGGGATCTTTACATGCTGCTGCAGTAACACGGGGGTGTAACAGATACTGAAATTAGAGTCAGCACAGAAAGTTGACCCTGAAGAATAAAATTCTCCCACCATTTCTGCAGGGACTCGAACCCATGACCTTTCAATCATGAGTCTGGTGCTTTAACCACTGAGCTATCCCCGCTCCCCATTGACTGACTGCTTTTGATATAGTTCATATAGCTCTTTTCTCTGCTGCTAATCAGGCTCACTGCACTCTAGTCACATATGACTCCAAATGAGTGCCTTACACTAACAGAGTGCATTCTGAATACCCACCAAAGTTGTGTACTTACAGCACTATTTCAGCATTTGGTTGTTACAGGGCTAGTGCTATGCAAAACTGCTGCCACCTTGGCACACATTCTGTGTAAAGCATACAACCATGCACCAGTTTACAGTTTTATTCAAAGCCATATAATTATGTTCATCTGGTCTTTGAGTGCATGACAAGTATTAATAGCAAAAAAACTAAACACTTTTAGCCAAAGAAACCCTGTCCCTGTGACCTGTGTCACCAACCTTTCAGTTTTAGAGCTGTGCTGGTCACCCACAATACACAATGAAGACAATGCCACATTGTCACTCCAGTGACATAATAATGAAATAATAATGTTCATTTTAACCTTTTGGTCATTTCCTGCAGGAGCAGCTTTACTACAAATACCATCTAATGGACAGCTCAGAGTTCTAAGCTAAATGGCAAAGCTCAGCTTTTCCACCAAGTCCTACTTTTACAGTAGCTCAGTGTCTCTGAAGTTAAGTAGAAATTGACTTTTTCAGCATCAGACTGATCAGTCTAGCACCATTTTTAAGACTGACCTGACATTCAATACCCAAACATGCCAAATTCAGCTTCTCAGCCAACACTGTCAACCTTCATTTTGCACTGTATGTTACAAGTAATGAGGGGTTTATATATTAAAGATACAAATAAACAAAAGCACTTCCAATTTCATTTCATAATTCATCGTTTTTAAATTTAATGGACCAACATCACTCTTTTTTATGTCCAATTTGTCATATTATATAACCATCATGGTTGACTGGACATTAAAAATCAATCCCTTCCTTCCTTCCCAATTCAACATGCCTTTTTAAGTTTTTTAAATTGTAAATGTTACTGAGATCAATTCTTCATTTAATAATTGTATACTGTTCTGCGCAGCAAATTCTCAGCATCTAATTACTCATATCAAAAAACATAATTACTTACACTGCATATCCTGCCAGAACAGATGCTCATGAAAACTGTAATTTCATCATTTGTCAAATTCCACAGGTGGAGTGTTGCTATGTAAACTGATGACAGTCAGGACAGCATTTTATGATAGCCATGAACATAAGCTGTACTTGACAGACATCAGAATAAGAGGCTACCTGGCAGAACAGCGACCGTAGTATCTGCAGTGGCCACTACAACTGGCATCCACCTCTCCACTCTGTGCTGGCCCAGATGCCATGCAAACTGGAGCAGCTCTGGCACAGAGCAGAACTGCATCAGTCGACGAGTTTCATACATCTGAGGGGGTGCCACGTTCACACTGGTCTTGTACAAGTTGTAGTACTGTTGACTGACTTCATATGGAGATGCCCACTGTAACAAATGAACTAATCATGAGAAAGAGTCGTAAATTATCATGCAGGTCAGAAGGTTAAATAACATTATCATTTGAACAGGATGGAAGAATGGGAAGAAGTGGTATTTTAACTAGCAAAGAGACAATGAGACAGAGACAGGATATTTTAACCAGCAAACAGACAATGAGACAGAGAGACAGGGTATTTTAACCAGCAAAGAGATGACTAATGAGACAGACAATCATGTCATGGTAAAGAGTAAACCAACACAGCTGAAGAACCTGAAGAACTCAAATTCAGAGCAAAAATGTATTTCTTTTGTATTTTAAATGTATTTCTTTTGTATTTTATATATATATATAATTTAATATGTATGAATGAAGCCTCTAGCTATGAACTTATTTGCACAGTTTCTACATTTTTAGGCCACCTTCAACTCAGTTTATCATCCACACACATGTACACACACCATGTCAACTTGGGGGGGGGGGGGGGGGGATAAATCATGAAAGATTTTTGAGTGCCTGTACCTATAGTAGTAATAGTCATTTTATCAGAT
>OY757545.1:5259225-5276828 GCA_963584105.1 Alviniconcha strummeri | reverse complement strand
TACTCTTGTGCAACGCCATTGACCCGACCTTGCAATCCAAACCGTGCGTATAAATATAGGACTATTTACTCATTCATTTATATTTTTGAGGCCAGAAATATAGAGGGATATATATATTTTAAACAGAGGATGCACCTTTGATGGAGTGCATGTAGTTTGTATTTACTCGCATGCCAGGTGAGTTACTGTAGAAGACTCCGGTCGTCGTTGTTCCGTTTGTGTGACATCTCTCGAGTGCTAATTAACTCCTTTGTTTGTTGATTTTTGAAACTGTGTGGTTCTTCTTCTTCTTTTTCCTCTTCTTTCTTTCTTTCTTTCTTTCTTTCTTTCTTCTTCTTCTTCTTCTTCTTCTTCTTCTTCTTCTTCTTCTTCTTCTTCTTCTTCTTCTTCTTCTTCGTGTTAATGCTTTGAGAAAGAAGGCGAAAACCCGTGCAGTCCACACCGTGCCTCCTTCTTTGTGTTGCAGCTGATGTCGATACGGATCGGGGCGTTGCCAGGCAGTGCAGTGGACGAGTTCCTCAAGCGACTGCAGTCCAAGCTGGTGGCTGTGTCCAGCAGATTCCCAGTGCCCAAGACGGACGTTGGCATAGACTGGGTCATGTAAGTTCTCATTTCGTGGACTGGGTCGTGTAAGTTCCAAATTCATCGACTGGGTCATATACGGTCTCACCTCATGGACTGGGTCGTGTAAGCTCCAAACGCATAGGCTGTGTCGTGTACGTTATCCCTTCCTAGGTTGGGTCGTGCAAGTTCTCACCTCATAGACTGGGTCGTGTAAGTTCTCACTTCCTAGACTGAGTCGTATAAGTTCTCAGTTCATGAACTGGGTCGCGGAGGAGGCAGATGAGGAAGACTAGGAAGAACTGGAGGGTCACTTCAGCTGAGACTGTTTTGCTGATGTCGGCCGCAAATCGTTCATCAGACAGTTGTTACCCAAATGCAAGTGAATCTGGGTCTGGCGTCAGAAAGAGGAATGGTGTGACCTGGATCGGGGCCAAGGGAAAATCACTATAGTCCCCATTAAGCACACATTCGCATTTGGCACGATTCTGATCGAGTTATAGAAGAGCGAGCGTTTTTGGCAGGAACTATTTGCTCAGTTACCTGTTACTTTAGCTGGCCGCAGGACGTCACTACGCCTGTGATTGAGTTTGAACTCTCTCTCTCTCTCTCTCTCTCTCTCTCTCTCTCTCTCTCTCTCTCTCTCTCTCTCTCTCTCTCTCTCTCTCTCCCCCTCCACTGATATGGGCTTGTGGCCTAATCAATAAAATTTCAGACTCTGTCTTTGTCTCTGTCTCTCTCTGTCTCTCTCTCTCCTCTCTCTCTCTCTCTCTCTCCTCTCTCTCTCTCTCTCTCTCTCTCTCTCTCTCTCTCTCTCTCTCCCTTTTAGCAGGTCTGTATCAATACCTACATCATAATCATTTAATCAGCCGAAACACAACCAACCCCCGCCCTGTTTCTCTCACAAACCTTAGCCGCATCGCAAACGCGCATGCTCAGCATGGCCGGTTAAGAGTCAAAAGCAGCTACACACTCCGAGCATCGCTTTCCGGCACCTTCTGGCGTAAACCAGTACTTTGACTTTGACGTAGCTATATTGATGCCAGTGATGATAGAGGACATCTCTGGCGCCCCATCTCGGATGAGCTCAGCGCGCTTACAGAAAGCACTGAGGGTTAAGGGGAAGTGGGGGGGTAACATACTAAGTAAAGTACGCACGCACAACTACTCTATCAATCATACTTTACATTCTAGGTCACTCAGCGGCAAATCTACGCACTACATAAGCAACTTGAGACGGGGGGGGGGGGTGGGGGGGGGGGGAGAGGTAATTTCTACACCCACAATTCATCTCTCTCTCTCTCTCTCTCTCTCTCTCTCTCTCTCTCTCTCTCTCTCTCTCTCTCTCTCTCTCTCTCTCTCTCTCACACACACACACACACACACACACACACACACACACACTACATAAGCAACTTGAGAGGGTGGTGGTGGTAATTTCTACAACTTGACTCAATTTTTGACAACTTTGCTCATAATGTGAGGATTTGAAGATCCCATACTATTTTCAGTCTCGTGCGCCCGTGGCTGTTGTAAAAATGACTCATCCATATGCCAGTTTTGTTATGGCCCTCGAGACAGCCGACTACTCCCCCCCCCCCCCCCCCCCCCCCACACACACACACACCACACAGTTATAACATCCTCCCTGAAATGTTCCCTTTCCCCATCACTTCAGAGTTGTTGACCACCAGAACCCAGTATTTCCCTTTTTAAATCCAATCAAGCTGCTGACTTCTGGCAGCCAGTCCTTGTCATTTAAGTCTTAAGTGTCTCTGTACAGCGACTACCCGCTGACTGCAGCAAGAGAAGCGCCACCCAAGGAGCTGACCCGCCCTTGGAGGAGCTGTGGGCAACCTGGGCATTTTGATACAAACTGATGGTTACATTATACAGTCTCGTCTCGCAGTTACCCCATCGGTACCGATGCAAAAAAGGAGACAATGGAATTAGCGATGGCCGGCCCTAATCTAGCTAGCGGTGGTGCGCTCCAAGCAGTTCTGGCTGGCTATGAAGCAGCACGCTGCTGTCCCTGTTTTCACTGGGGTCGGCTTGCTGTGAAGCAGCACGCTGCTGTCCCTGTTTTCACTGGGGTCGGCTTGCTGTGAAGCAGCACGCTGCTGTCCCTGTTTTCACTGGGGTCGGCTTGCTGTGAAGCAGCACGCTGCTGTCCCTGTTTTCACTGGGGTCGGCTTGCTGTGAAGCAGCACGCTGCTGTCCCTGTTTTCACTTGGGTCGGCTTGCTGTGAAGCAGCACGCTGCTGTCCCTGCTTGCTGTGAAGCAGCACGCTGCTGTCCCTGTTTTCACTGAGGTCGGCTTGCTGTGAAGCAGCATGTTTCTGTCCTTGTTTTCACTGGGTCGGCTTGCTGTAAGGCAGCATGTCTCTGTCCTTGTTTTCACTGGGGTCGTCTTGCTGTGAAGCAGCATGTTCTCTCCTTAGTTTCATTGGGGTCGACTTGCTGTGAAGCAGATCGAGTGATGTGGTCCTTACTTTCACTGGGGTCGGGTTGCTGTGAAGCAGCATACTGCGGTCCTTGTTTTCACTGGGGTAGAGTTGCTGTTAGCCCCAATCGCGGGTTTCCACTGGTGTCGGATTGCTGAGAAGCAACGTGCTCATGCATCCTGTGTCCTGTGCATAGTATATATATATATGTAGATAGAAGGTGAAATTGGTCGGTCTTGCTTCTCGATCCTCAATGAGGTCAGATTCATGTGAAACAGTGAGTAGTCTTTCTGTTCACTACTTCCTAAGGAGCGAGAAGCTGGAGGGGTTGGGGCGGCGGAGGGCAGGATGTGAGATATGGTACCGCCTATGCCGAGACTGTGGTCCAGTCTGCCAGAGTTATCAATGGTTTACTCTCCCTTTGGTGTGAACCCAGAGCTATTAATGGTTTCCTCTCCCTGTGGGGTGAACCCAGAGTTATCAATGGTTTCCTCTCCCTTTGGGGTGAACCCAGAGTTATCAATGGTTTCCTCTCCCTTTGGGGTGAACCCAGAGTTATCAATGGTTTCCTCTCCCTTTGGGGTGAACCCAGAGCTGCCAAATGTATGTTTTGTTGATCAGATCAGGGTTCATTAACCCTGACGAGAGCCCAGAGCCATCACGGGTTCCTACTCCCTTTGATGAGATCGAGCCCAAAGCCACCACGGGTTGCCACTCCATTTGTTGAGATCGAACCCAGAGCCTTCGCGGGTTCCAACTTCATTTGATGAGATTCATCAAAGGCTCCCACTTCACTGGATGAGTGTCTAGATCTGTGAAAGTTCCCTCTTTTGAGTCTGGACTAAGCGAAGACATAGATCCACATGCTTCATTATCGCCAGAAGTATAATACTGCTTATCTGATTTTTATCTTCCGGGATCATTTACCTTCCTAGCCGGCTTAAAACATTAAGTGGCGTGCTTCAGGAGCAGTGAGCCTCAGATTTGTCATCTGATGAAGTTTATGTCCCTGGAAAAGTTAAGAATGGACTCTCAGAGT
Organism: Alviniconcha strummeri; assembly: GCA_963584105.1. Taxonomy (NCBI): domain Eukaryota; kingdom Metazoa; phylum Mollusca; class Gastropoda; family Provannidae; genus Alviniconcha; species Alviniconcha strummeri. The sequence goes on along the minus strand of OY757545.1, from coordinate 5,272,784 downwards.
ATGCCAAACCTAGCCAGAATTGTATATTAGTCAAGCATGCTTGCGCGCGCGCGTGTGTGTCTGTGTGTGTGCGTGCGTAAGTAAGTAAGTAAGTAAGTAAGTATATGTATTTGTGTGTAGGTGTTGGTGGTGGTGGTGATAGTGCAATACATGGCAAAATGCTAACGCATTTGGATGCGTATTCGTGTCATTTTAATTTCATTCGAATAAATGTGGCCGGAAAAACTGTACAGCAAACATTGTACTAACGTTCTCTTTTACATGCTTCTTGGAGGGGCGGTGGGGAGGGGGGGGGAAGAACCTTTTCCCCGCGTGAAAATAAATTATATTTTGGTAAATTAGTCTGGGAACTTTACCAAAAATGGAATTCGCACGAACCTGGCTTCTCATAAACTCCGGGGTAGTCACCCTGGCCTCCCATGAATGCAAATCACCGCTTAAAACAGCGCTCCGTGTCCTGCGAAAACGATAGTTGATAGATTCTCGCCGTCCACGCTCACCTCAGCGTGCTTTTCTTTCAGCTCGAATCGCCAAATGATTAGGCTGGCACTCTGTGGCCTAATCTCTTATTGATCTAGAAGGGGGCTGCGCACCAAGATCAGTCTCGGGGGTCAGGGTTGGTGCGTCTTCGCATTGATGAATCTCAAGCAAGAAATGGAAAGGGATAAGTATTAGAAAAGGAGGAGTAAAGTATGATCAACCGAAGGGGGGTGGAGGGGGGTGATGCCGCGAGTGTTAACAGATACGCCTACACAGATTAGCCAGCAAATGTCAGGCAATACATGCCTGCATAACGCACATACCGCACTGGCGTTGGTAGTGGTATGTCATTTTCTTCAGCATCATCGCCAGCATTATCATCGTTATAGTCATGATAACCAGCATCAGTGTCCAGACGAAGACTGCCTGCATGAGACTTCTTTAGCTGGTTAATTAGCATTTGGATTTTAACGTTAACAGGGTCACATCAAGCGAACAAAGTCAGAAGTCAAGGAACATTTAAAAATCTTCTCAATTTAAACTGTACCCAAGTCATATAGAAAATATATGTACAAACTCAATTCCAACATAAATAGAACTTGTTGAATCCCACAAGAGGCCCAGCAGATTCCACTCCCTGATAAAACCTGTCAAGTATAACATCAGGCTGGAGCCGGAGCCAGTCGATCCATCAGCCATTGTTCCGTGACCCCTCGCTGGGAGAAAAATAACAGTCGCCAAATGTGAAATGCATATAACAGTCTCTCCAGCCTGTTGTACAAAAACATGTTTAGGAGCCTATGAATATTCCGGGGGGCTCCTAACACAACAACCTACATCAGCGGCTCGTGATTATGTGTTATTTCGCTGGCCCACAAGTCAGCCTGTGTTAGTCAAACTTAGGCAAGAAAAACGCAGAGATAGGATTTGGAAAAAAATCAAGTGGACAGAGGAGGTAGAAATAGAAAAAGGAGAAATTCCTGGCAGTATAAGCGAGGCATGCACCTACTCCATACTGTACGGAGAGTCACTTTCACAGCTCCGAGTAATTCTCTTCTGAGCGGACCTTCGTTTCTGTGTCTGCCGTGCCCCCCTCTGCGGGTTCCATCTCGGGATGCGCCCTGAGCGCAGCTTCACAATGCCAAGTATAGCGCTATTCTCTGCGTCCGAGCAGACCAACTGCGCTCTAGTCGTGTGTGACTCTGTATGAATGACTGCATGTCGATTTTCGTCTACATACCGGACCAGTGCTTTGCTACAGATGCAATAAAACAAATGCTGGTGCTGGAGTCAATATACAGTATCTAGGAAAAAGTGAAGAAACGATCTTGCTCGCTGCCGGTCTGTACTCGGCCAATTTCAAGGCGGAAGCAAGGACAATCACGACAGGAGCAGCCCACTGAGTACAGCACGGATACTGCCAGCAGTGCCCTCGCCCTACGCACAGCCCTGCGTACTTCCACCCCCAGCCCCACCTCCAGTGCAAAAGACAGAGAACTGAACGACCTGCCATCTGCCCTGATCTTCCTTTGCAGAGGGTATTCACCGCCAGACAACTGTGCAGATTCATACACTACAGGGCAATACGCAGATTCCCACACAGTCGTCGTGCAGTGAATACCTTCCCACAGCAACGTACCTGGCAACGAGAGCCCGGACACTGGCAAAGGAAGGCACAGCCAAAGAGCGAGAGGACGGGTCAATAACTTTGGAGAGAAACTAAGATCATCACCAGGGCAAGACAACACGGGAAATTGCTGCAACAACATCCACGTGACTACAGATCCCACCCCTACCATCTGATGTCCAGATCACAGCAGGTGATTATCTTCAGGATGCACACAGGCCACGGCCGTCTGAACCGCTCTTTCCCAAGTTTGAAATCGGTCAGTCAGAATTCTGCCCCTGTGACACTGGCAGCCTGACGAGAGAACGTCTGGCATTCTAACTATACGACAACCTCAGGCGTCAATTCCGGGCGGTGAAATAAAAAGACTCCGGTGGCGGGGAAGCTTTTCATCAGCGTGGACGACCTGCAGTGAATGGCAGTCTTCGTGCGGAGAACCGGAGTTTGTCTCTGACTAATCGACAAGCAGATCAATATTGTCACTATCACCGTCATCAATGTCCAGACAAGGTCTACCAGCCTGGTATCGAATGCAGTATTATCATCATCATGATTATCTTCACCACGGCCATCGACGTCAATGTCCTGACAAGGACTGTTTGCATAGCGCAAACAGAAGGTTGGGAGGTACAGAACAATGTAGTGTCAGCACCGTTATCGTCAACAGCATTATTGTCATCGCTACTGTTGTTATTGTTACTATTATCTTCTCAAATTTAAACTATACCCAAGTCATATAAAAAATATCTACAAACTCAAAACTTAGTATGGTTATTTGCCGTAATGACGAGCGGTGTCCAGGTTTTTGAAGCCCAAAACTGTGTATGATATCGATCGCTGTTATATTCCTGGCGCACAGAGGTGTTGCTTGTGATCACAACTCCGGGTCAATCATGAACAGGCGGTCCGTAATGTTCGCTAGTCACGCAACATAGTTTGATATATGTCACTGCCGCACAGTCGTGTAACGGGCCCTCTTCTCCTTTTTCTTCTTCTTCTTCTTCTTCTTCTTCTTCTTTGTCCCTGGCGGGTAATTCGAGTCGCCCTAGGTAAGTCACAGCAGCTGCAAGAGTAGTGCTACCCATTCCTACTAGTGTGTATAGTATTTTCATGTGTCCGAACAATGGTATGGCTGCCAGTGTTTGGGGATTTTTAACTTGCGCATAGATGTTGGTGCATGCGTTTGCACACGGGGGCTGTACGGATACCGTAAGAGAGCCTGCACTGAAAGCTGACTCTGAGAGGTATCTATAAAACCGTAGTAAAGCTACCGCCACACATTACCTGATTTCAGCTTATTCAGTGCAACAGAAGCATTCTACTGTTCGCAATAAGGCCAATGTCTCTGTCGTTTGCAGCAACAGACAGTTTGTTGTTGGCCACACCAGCCACGCTTTGCTTCCAACCTGATTCTGATCACATTCGGACCATGAGCCATACACAGTACGCGCAGAAAACACTAGTTGCACCTCCCCTTATATGACGTTCATTGGCATTTCACAGGTTCCGAGATAAGAGCTGGGTTTTCTTTTGTCACCTCTCCCCCACCCCCACCCCCACCCCTCCTTTAAGCCGTGCCACGGAGATTATGAGCAGATTCAGAATGACATTTCCATTCACCAAGGATCAGCCGAATTTCGTCCTCCCCCCCCCCCCCCCCCACCCCCTTTTTTTGTTTTGTTGTTGTTTTTTTGTTGTTGTTGTTTTTTGTTGTTGTTTTTCATACAATCCCAGATGTTGCCTCTGTCGCCTCCTTTCGGCGTCTGATTAAAATGTGTTTATGTTGTAGAAAAGGCAAGCTGGATGCCTACCTGGGTGACTACCCGATTTTGGACTATGCCCGTGCCCACCTGGCGCCGTCCTGTGAGCTCAAGTTGGTCTCCAAGATATTCGGCGATGACCAGTACGGGCTGGGGCTGCCCAAAGAGTCTCCACTCAAGGTTGGTGTTCTAGTGGTCCTGTGCTCCAACCTTCACTTTCATCTACGCTTACTATGTACTGTGAAGCAGTGTATTGTGAGTAGCATATTAACCTCATCGAGTGAGAACACATGCGCACACACGCACGCACATACATGCATCACGCACGCACTCACGCACGCACGCACGCAAGCACGCACGCACGCACACACACACGTGCACGACACTATAATGGCTTTTAAAGGCAACATTTGGGAAATTTCTGAAAAGCAGGGATGGTGGAGCGCATAATTATGGGCTTTGCCGAACGCGGAGATACCATCCCGGATTGAACTAGGCCGAATTGAATTGACCTGAGCTGACGTGGCGTGTTCTCAAAATGCTCCACGGTGTCCTCACCAGGCCGCCCTGAGCAAGAAGATCCAGGAGTACCACGACATGGGCTACGTGGACGACTTGAACGACGTGCACTTCGCCGACGCCCATTGCTTCAAGAAGCGCATTTCTGAGGAGGACTCGCAGCTGGAGGTGGGCCACCATGCGGGGCTCTTCGTCATGCTGTGTGTGGGCTTTGGCGTGGGGCTACTCACCCTCGTGCTGGAGTACGTCATCTTCAAGTGGCTCGTGCCTTTCATCCGGAAGTCGCCCCCGAGCAGTATCTGGCGGAGCATTCACCTCATGTTCTTCAGTCAGGTAGGCAGCTGCATAAAGGGAGGGGGAGAAGTGGCAGGCACAAGCACGCGCGCTTTTGAGTGTGTGTGCGTGTGTGTGTGTGTGAATGTCAGTGTGTGTGTGTGTGTGTGTGTGTGTGTGTGTGTGTGTGTGTGTGTGTGTGTGTGTGTGTGTGTGTGTGTGTGTGTGTGTGTGTGTGTGTTGAAGGATGGGGTGCCTGTTGGTCTGTATGTTCTTTTGTGTGTGTTTATTAATGATGCTGACCTGCTCCGAAATTTTACAACAGAAAAACAAAAATGTTACTGACTTGTCCGCTCTCTTCTCTTTAAGCGTTCTTTCTGTGTGTTCGCCCTGATGTAACCATCATAGTTGACTGTGTGTTAAATGTCAGTCTGTCTATTTTGTCTCTCTTCTGTGTTGTCTACCTTCCTCGCTTCCTTGGCCCACTCTCGTCTCGTCGCCCTTCCTTTAAATCTATTTTGTATATGTAAATGAATGAATGACATCAATATACACTCATTCCACATTAAAAACATTTGTCTTTGCTTGTTCGTTTCCAGCAAAAACAGAATAAAGTTTGTTTTCCGGTTTAGTTTTTGTCGCTGTTGTTGTTGCTGCTGTTGTTTACTTGTTCGTTTGCTTTGTACCTTGGGATATTTCCGAGAGGCAGGCAAATGGAGAAGGGGGCGGGGGGTATGTGTAGAGTTCCTAACAAAGCATGCCAGACATTCGTATTAGTTGGGTGTGTGACGTGACCGTCAAGCAAGAGCCGATCACAAAGGACGCCTGGCCAAAATTACTGGCACACAATCAGCCAGAGCCAATAAACCTGTCCTTGCGCTCGCCACCACGGCTAGATGGCTGGCTAGTTTGCTGTGCATCGTTATGCACGTGCACGCGCGACTGTGTGTGTGTGTGTGTGTGTGTGTGTGTGTGTGTGTGTGTGTGTGTGTGTGTGTGTGTGTGTGTGTGTGTGTGTGTGTGTGTGTGACATTCAAAACATTTTCATTGCTAGATCGAGTAGTTTCAGTGGGTCGGTAGGTATCAAGTAGTTTTGAAAGGGAAAGAGGAAAAGAAATTTGGATATGCCTGAAAGCAATTATGCCTTTCCCTGCCTTCCGGACGTTGCATGATGTGATTGGCAGAGTTCTCTCCGCCTGCTTTCCAGCTGCCTCCTTGATTCCCAGCTTGCCCCGAACTCCGTCACACAACGAAGTTATCAAAAGCAGCAATGTTGGTCAGCTTAGCCATTTCTCGTGATTGTTCTTGGAAGGAAACCACCAAAATGCATAAATGTGGGCAGAGAAAGTGTGGCTATTCCCCGTTCCTACTAAGCCTTGTGGTTTCTGTGACGTGAACGTTAAACACCATGTTTACTTGTTTATGGCTATTTTATGATGGATACGGGCCTCAAAATGGAGTCAGTTCATTTTATATATTTTTTTAGAAGGGGAATAATATAGTGAGACTTTCTTTTGCGGTCAGTGAGTGCAGCAGCATCGTTTTGAACTTTTTTTTGCAACTAGTTCAATCAAGACGAGGGAAGGCCAGAGAGGGTAGAACTGCGGTGTAGTCAGCCCGGGATAAGATAAGAGACAAGGGAAGGCCAGAGAAGGTAAAATTGCAGTGTAGTCAACCCTGGATACGATAAGAGACGAGGCTGAAAGCAGGGCAATATACGTGCATCTGAGGCATTCTCTGACCGATAGAGAAAAACTCTGAAACTGAAATTAGTGTTCTGTAAAAATGTCAAAACACACAGACTGTTGAAAAGAAAAATTTGTTTTATAGAACAGTACACAGCTATGCAAAATGCACAGTTTCCTGGTAGACTCCTTTTTCAAAACGAAACACGGACGGTTATTTGACAAGCAAACGATGAGACGATTGGCTTCAGTGGGGAGAAAATGAAAATTGTCTGATGCAGAGGACAAGAGGGAGATGACACCTGCTTTTTCACGTACCGGGTTTCATCAGTATGTACACCAAAGTCGCTGACGTGTGGAATGGAACGGAGCTAAAAGGGAGAATCTGTGGTCCTATCTTCACCGGATAGAGAAGGGTGCTGTCCCCTTGATTACAAAAATAGGAAGAGATCGAGCCACTGAAGAACTTTAGCTTCAATTCGTAAGTGAAGCCCTGCAGTCTCTTCAACAGCATCTGGTGGTCAAGGTTGTCAAACGCAGCAGAGACATCAAAGGATGTGGCTATGGATGTTAACCCAGTGTTGTGTTAGAATGAAGATTGTCAATGACAGAGAAATAAAGCAGTGCTGTTTCTGTGCTGTGTTCTTTCCTGTATGCAGACTGACATATCTCAAGCAGACTATTGACACAGAGGTGTTCCTTTTTGCGTACTAGCAGTTTTTTTCCAATGGTGTTTGAAAGAAACGGGAGACTGTATTATACAGACACAGGTCTGTAGTTCTTATGATTGTTTCAGTCAAGCTTATTTAGAAAAGTGGTGACAGAATGTGCTGCTGGAAAGCGCCATCGACGACGCCTGATTCGATAGAGTCGTTGACAAAGCGGGTAATGAGAGGAGCAAGATCGCCAATGCAGGGCTTGAGCAGTTCAATGGGAATTGGATCAAGGGCAGAGCTCTTGTCTGGGGATTTAATTTGCTCGTTTATTTTTCACTTTGTTTTTGGTCTACGATCTGTGCAACCTCTAATTAAGGGGGAACGGAACAGGAAGTGAGCGCTGTGTCTGTGCAGACCTACTCTGTCCGCTCAGTCCTTGTCATTGATCACGAGATGAAGGAGGCGAGGATCAAAGTGCCGCTGCCTCCCTGTGGGAAACAGATTTACGTACGAATTAACGAGTCTCTAAATACCTTCCTGCTCCTTTTTGTTCCCCCCTCTCCGCCCAACCCCCCCTCCTCCCATCCCCAAATTCACCCTCCCTTCCGTCTCCCCCCCCCCTTCTCTCTCTCTCTCTCTCTCTCTCTCTCTCTCTCTCTCTCTCTCTCTCTCTCTCTCTCTCTCTCTCTCTCTCTCTCTCTCTCTCTCTCTCAGTTTGCGAGTGTGCGTTTGGTTCATTATGGTGCTCTGGTGAACTATTCTAAACATATTAAAACAGTTGGAAAGGAAACAAATGGTAGTTTGAAGCGAGCAAGCGAGACGAAGAACACAAGCAGGCTGCTGCGGGAATGCTCCCAGTGTCTTGTGTTTGGAGAGCAGGTACGTCACCAACGGTGAGCACGCATGCAGCTAGCTCTGTCAACTCTATCTCCTGCAGCTTCCGGCACCGAGAGCAGTGACTGTTTCTGTAGCTTGTGACGAGTCGAGTCGTTGCCAGAAATCAAACTGTTTAACGGCAGCTATGCAAGGCGCTTTTCTGTCTTCTTCAATGATGTTTAACGGCCACAGAAATCATATGATTATTAGGGACGGGGGGGGGGGGGGGGGGGGTAGTATGACAGCTCAGCTCTACATCCCTGTTCACACAGCTCCTGAGTTCTGGTGGCAGCAAATAGCTTCTTTTTTTCTTTTCTTCTTTTCTTCTTCTGTTTTTCAGTGATGCTTAAGGTTCGCAGAAGCCATATATGCTTTGTGAGGGAACCGGGGGAACGGGAGGCGGGGGGGTGGGGGGGAGGGGGGGTAGCAATAAATCGCGATGCGAATGGGGTTTAATGTCGTAAGATGTCGGGCTGACATATTATGGACAAATCGTGGCAAGTGGGTTTGCGATATCCCGTGTTATACCTGCCGCATGCTGCACTGAACCTTTTGCGCCGATCGTGATTGCACGAGCCTCGATCCTTCGTGAGCTCAGCGAAATCAGCGCAGAATTAAGCCACTGTCATGCGCTACTGCCTGCGTCCTCAGACACTGTGCCGCCACTATGTTACAAAACCGAGCACACACAAAAACTGTCAGAGTTACGTGACTAATCAGCTCCTCGCTTGCCCTTACCTCCCTTTGCCGCTACTTTCGAAAACAAGCAAGCCTCTGCTGCAGCCTCCGTCTCCCTCCATCCGTCCTCAAGTGTCCACCCCCACCCTTAAGGATGTCTTCCCAGGCTTCTTATCGATCTTGGCGACGAAAAAGGGAGATAATGAAATCGGCGTGACCCCCTACCCCTGCCTCTATCGACCCGAGCCTTGTCCTAATGGGAGAGCTGCAGCTGTGCCAGCGCTTCTTGGAAGGCACGAGTCCTTTTGTTAGCGGGCTGACTGTGAAGTGTTCAGTAAGGAAACACGACAGTAGAACTATGCCACACTTGAAGGAAACACGACAGTAGAACTATGCCACACTTGAGGTGTTCAGTAAGGAAGCATGACATTAGAACTATGCCACACTTCAGGTGTTCAATAAGGAAACACAACAGTAGAACTATGCCACACTTGAGGTGTTCAATAAGGAAACACGACAGTAGAACTATGCTACACTTGAGGTGTTCAGTAAGGAAACACGACAGTAGAACTATGCCACACTTGAGGTGTTTACTAAGGAATCACGACAGTAGAACTATGCCACACTTGAGGTGTTCAGTAAGGAAACACGACAGTAGAATTATATATGCCACACTTGAGGTATTCAGTACGGAAACACGACAGTAGAACTATGCCACACTTGAGGTGTTCAATAAGGAAACACCACAATAGAACTATGCCACACTTGAGGTGCTGTGTAAAGAAATAGGATGGCGGACATATATGTCACACTTGACGTGCTCTTTAAGAACAAAAGGCAACAGAGACAATTATATGTCACACTTGAGGTGTTCTGTAAGAAAACAGAATAGTATGTATGGAGAAATACGTCACGCTTCAGGTTTTCAATAAGGAAACAGGACAGTATTATAAAATAAAATAAAAATGTCACACTTGAAGTCTTCTGTAACGCACGCACGCGCGCACGCTCTCTCTCTCTCTCTCTCTCTCTCTCTCTCTCTCTCTCTCTCTCTCTCTCTCTCTCTCTCTCTCTCTCTCTCTCTCTCTCTCTCTCTCTCACACACACACACACACACACACACACACACACACACACACACACACACACACACACACACACACACACACACACACACACACACACACACACACACACACACACACACACACACTCACACACACACACACACTCACACACACACACACCACACTCCGTGTAACATGTTTTCAAATAGACATTAGAATTAAGATCCTATTTTTCATATTTGTAATGCAAACTGTTTGTGATATAGTGCCTGACGAGTGTGACATTTGCGTGTGCAGCGCTTGCACCGAGTGATCATGAGCCCAGAGCTGGTGTCTCCTCAGGCGGCGGCCAGGGAGATGCTGGGCATCATGCGGAGCCGCGACTTCACCCGACTCTTCATGAAGAGCACCATCAGGGTACGGGTAAAGCTCTCACTGTCACGTAGAGCACCATCTGGGTACGGTAAGGCTGCAGCTTCTGGGATTGTGGCTCCCCTATCGCTGTCACGTAGAGACCATCAGGGTACGGGTAAGGCTCTCGCTGTCACGCAGATCACCATCAGGGTACGGGTAAAGCTCTCACTGTCACGTAGAGACCATCAGGGTACGGGTAAAGATCTCACTGTCACGTAGAGACCATCAGGGTACGGGTAAAGATCTCACTGTCACGTAGCAGAGCTGTCACTGTCACGTAGAGCATCATCAGGGTACGAGTAAATTTATCACTGTCACGTAGAGACCATCAGGGTACGGGTAAAGCTGTCACTGTCACGTAGAGCACATCAGGGTACGGGTAAAGCTCTCACTGCCACATAGAGAACCATGTCAAACTGCTGCCATCTCAGTGTAACTTCTGTGTACACCATACAACTAAGCACCAGTTTACAGAGTCAATTTATTCAAAGCCACATACGTAGGATGCCTGTGTGTTCAGCTGTAACCTGCCACCTGCATTTTAGGCAGAATGACTGGGATCTTTTACGTGCTACTGCGGTAACACGGGGGTGGAACGGATACTGAAATGAGATTCAGCACAGAAAGTTGACCCTGGAGAAGAAAATTATCCTGCCGTTCCTGCCTGGGGAATCCAACCCGCGATCTTTCGATCACAAGTCCGGTGCTCTACCACTGTGCTGCTATCACCGCTCTTGTCTTATCGCTAGTTAAGCGAGTTATTCTTAAACACATAGTATGTAAATGTATGAATGGCTGTTGAAACAGAATTTTAGTTCAGTGAATTTTGGGACGAACACGTTATCTGTGCAGTGGAAAAGGCTGTAGGATGCAAGGTTGGTGTAGATAGGAGAGAGGAGGCGAGAGAAGGCTGACAAACAGAGAAGCTGCATGTAATGCTTTTTATTTTATTTTTATTTTTTTATTGCTGGTGCTTGGTTGTTTGTTGGCTGTTTATCTGAAATGAATGTATTTTGTTTTATTTTTCAGAAAAACAAATTAGCAGATATGGCGAAAGCAAAGCGTCTCAATCGCAACTTTTATGACATCGTGGAAAAGGCAAAATGGTACGTTTTGTTCGTAAAATGGAAAAAAATCTTCTTCTTTTTTTCTTCTTTTTTTTCACTTGAGACTTGTGTAGCAGCTGGACGTGTATACTAGTTAGTAACCGGATTTTACTGTCGTGCCAACCACGCAGGGTCATCTCAGGACGAAGACTATTGTGAAGTTCAATTTTGTATTGACACTTGCGTGCAACAGTTCCCTCCGAAATTTCAGTAAACTGCCACGTCGTCAGTAATAATAATAACAGCGGTCATTTCTGTAGCGCCGTATTTCACCAAGAGTGAGTACATCGCGCTTTACAAGATCAACACAAATGTATTCATTAAAACCTAGTATATAGTCATAATATTGTACCCCTCGCACACCACACCTGCACACACACACACACACACACACACACACACACACACACACACACACACACACACACACAACACACAATACACAGCACACAACACACACACAATACACAGCACACAACACACACACACAACACACACAACACACACACACACACACACACACACACACCAAACACACACACACACACACCAAACACACACACACACACACACACACACACACACACACACACACACACACACACACACACACTTCAGTGTAGTGTAGTGTAGTGTAATGTAGTGTGGCATACATGACTGTCCTTGTTAGTACTTATGAAATGTAAAGTAGGTTTGTTCTGTGTCGGTGGGAGAATGTTTATGAGGTGGGGCGGGGGGCGGAGGAATGGTTGTAGCTATGGGTGTTGAGGTTTGAGACGCTCTGGGCCTCGTTCACTTTTCAGATTGTGACAATTGTCTCTGGGCCCAAATGTGTGTATTTGTGTTTTTCTATATTAAGCTTGTTTCGAAAAAAGAAATGTGTTATGCCTGTACACACCTTTGTCGCCGAGTGCGCCTGAAATGGAGGGTTTATATGCCACTGGGGGCATCCGGTTTAGGGTGTACCTCTGGTACCTTCCATTCACTCGCAAGCCAGGTGAGAGTTACCGTCGACAACTCAAGTCTTTGTTGTGTAACGTCTTTTGAGCGCTAATTAACTCCTTTGTTTGTTGGTTATTGAGGTTTGAACGGGATGTTTGGATGGATGTCTTCATAAAAGTTTCGAAGTTGCCTGAGCCCACACCTGAGCGTGTTCACTTTGCGTGCAGGTTACAAGAGATGCAAGCCAGCGGACTTGTGGACGACTCCACCATTGATACGCCCAACATCATCGAGATCCCTCTCAAAGACCTGACTAAAGTGGAGGTGCGGGCCCACTCACTGGCGATGGAAGGGGGCGTTGATATTCCAGGCGCCTCGGCGCAGCACGTTCACCACAACGAAGAAGAGGAGGACGATGAGGACGAGGACGAGGAGGAGGAGGACAAGTCGGACCAGTGTCTGCTGGGCGGCGCCAGCAAGCCGCACGGGGCCGACGGGCGGACAGGCAGTCACTCCGACCTCCTCAACAAGCTGCGCGGGCTGGACTCTTGCTCCGCCTCTTCTGCTGATTCGCCCCGGCACCGCAGCCTGTCCGCGGATGCTGCCTCCACACCGTTGCTGCCTCTGCCGTCGCCGCCTCCTCCTCCGCTTTCCTCCTCCTCTTCCTCGGGGTCCTCGTGGTGCCGCGGCGCGCGAGCGAGCAAGTCGAAAGGGTCCGGGAAGCAGTGCCACTCTCCCTCCCACTCCAGTCCGCCCATCTTCTCCAGTCCCACCCGTGTCCGCTTCTCCGACTCGCTCCCCAACGGTTCTCTGGTGCTGTCCAGGTCCGGCAGCGTGCGCCATCCCCTGGAAAGTGACCTTCACCTTGACCGCGCGGCGAGCGACAACCTGGCCAACGACCGGCTGGAGAGCAGTAGCGGGGGCCGTGGCAACCTGTTCAAGACTTTCTCCGATGACAGTCGCAACCTGGCGTCTTCCTTCAGCAGCAAAGACTTTGAGACGAAGGACAACAACATCGTGAGGTCGTTGTTGCACAAGACGCGGTCGTACCAGGACCACCTGTGTTGTGCGGACACATCCCTGCGTGGCCCGGTGTGTTTAGAGACCATGACGAAGGAGGAGCTCCTGTTCCTGTGGAAGACCTCCGAGCTGGACCTCAACAGGAAGCTGGACGAGGCTCTGAAGGAGAAAGCCAGGCTGGAAAAGAAACTCGCCCTCTTGCAGCACCAGTCGCCTGTATGAGACGCATCACGGGTATAATCATTTTCTTGTTGCTTGTTTTCGCTGGAATGCGGCGCGACTTCTTCCGGTTCTCTTTCCTTGGCCTGCGTGTACCTGTTTCGAAAACACGTGAGCCCCGCTGGAGGTGGGGGCCATTGTGCATGTCACGCCTGACTGCCGTGCCAGCAGCCAAGCGAAGACGTGTGTGCGGCATGTTACCCCCACTTGAGGCGAGTGAACAGGCGAGGGACTGTT
>OY757545.1:5251725-5254225 GCA_963584105.1 Alviniconcha strummeri | reverse complement strand
TCAAATGAGCGATTAATCCGCTCGACGCGCGACTCGGGTGTACGTTTTGCATGCTGCTGTTAAGGTAGAATGTGCGTGTTGATGTTACTGGGATGTGTTGTTGTTGTTGACTGTTCTGCTGTAAAGCAAATTTTTGACCAGTTGTTTGGTCCTCAGCAATGCAAATGCCATTTGAATGTTGACATTTTCAGAGAGCATTGGTATTCTCCGTTAGCGCGAGTCGCTTTGCTCTTTTGTGGCGGGGGTTCCTGACTATATCACTGCACGGGTGATTTTCTTTCCATCAAGTGTTTGCTGTGTAATAAATGTACATTTTCCCAGTCGTAAATGTAAGTATTTCAAATGACAATGAAAGTTTGATTTTTGTTTCCCTGACACTGTCTCTAGTTTCCCCTCTCTCTCTCTTTCTCTCTCTCTCTTTGCTTGTGTATTTAGCTTCCGAGTCATAGTGATTTTAGGTGTGACGTGTGTTGTTTTTGCATTGCTGCTCAAGGTAACAATTTTTGAACGTAATGTTTCCAGTGTACTTTGAATCTTGGCGGTGACACAGACCTGGGGAGAGGGTTGGGGCCTCTCGTGGATTGGTAGATTATTATTTTATTTTTTATTTAGCCAGTTATTAGATTAAATTATATATATTACGTCATACCTATGCTCTGTGTGTGAGTGTGTGTGTGTGTGTGTGAGAGAGAGAGAGAGAGAGAGAGAGAGAGAGAGAGAGAGAGAGAGAGAGAGAGAGAGAGAGAGAGAGAGAGAGACGCTTTTTATGGTCTATTGTCTTTGGCTTAAAATCGCTCTTACAACAAGGGGAGATAAAACACATTTTAGCTTTCACACGCATGCATCGATAAACAATCATAAAATAAATATGCTAAATAGTTAAAAACAAAACAACGCATGTACATGGCTCAAACATTAGCGTCAGCTCTCACTTCTACTGTGGTCATACTTGAGTGCACATACACTGTCCACACTCGCACGCGTACACACACACACACACACACACACACACACACACACACACACACACACACACACACACACACACACACACACACACACCATAATAAAAATGTATCATATGGGCCACCCACAGTGATCATGTCCGCACATCCAGAATAAGTACAATGCAAACCGTTTATGGAAAAATCATTCTAGCTATTTTCTTTTACCTGATATCCAAAGATATTTCGATAGGCTTACTGTTTTAGGTTCGTTTTCACAGGCAAGTATATTTCGCACATTGCTCCAGTTTCCTTGGTCTATAGGCTCTGTGAAAACATATTTCTTACGTAATTGTAAGTAAACTGGGCACTGCAACAGTAAGTGGACCTCTTCTTCGTGCAAATGTCCACACATTGGCAGCTATTGTTTTCAGAAATTATGGTTAAAAACCACACCTTGTGGCTCCTCAGACAACACGCCCTGACACGGAATCGGGTCAAAGTATCCCTAAATCTTTTTGTTGTAAGAAAAGAAAGGTAACTTTCGGCGACAAATGAGTCATTGAACACATTAAACCATTTGTATTTTTCATTACCTTCAATCTCCGAGGGCCAGTTCTGTTTGTAGCATGACATCATTATGTCTTTAAATCCGGCTACAAAACGCATTCGGCCACAGCAAAGTCCTTGGCACATCCATACAATCGAAAGTCGTTCTCAGTTACGACGTTTTCTGTGTGTGTTTTTACCCAGTGTACTCTTCGCCGAATATGTTCAATTAGTAATATTTCGTAAGTCTGTCTAAATAATTTTTGTAATGGTAGTTTAATTAGCCTGATCCAGTACTTTTTGCATTTCACAGCATTTCCAGTAAATAGTGGATATCTGCCCGTCTCTCCATACAAAAGCTTATTTGTTGATTGCAAGGGAACGCTGAGAAACCTCTTCATAGCAAATGTCTGAACTTTTTCAATTTGGCCTACATTCTCTAAGCCCAAAACTTCAGCAGCATAGCTGAGCATTGGTTTTATCTGAGAATCAAAAATCTTCCCCAAAAAATCGTAAGGTCTGAAGAACTCAATCTCCTCATAGCTTTTTGAATTTCCGTTACACCCTTTTTGCCCATTTACTACAAAACTTTGTATTAACTTGCTTTCAGATGCATATGCATCTAAAAGCAAGTTAATACAAAGTTTTGTAGTAAATTCCATTCCCAAATATGTATATGCATTTGTAACCTTGACCTCTTTATTACCATACACCCATCTTTCTCTTACAGCCAAATGTCCACCCATACTAAAAACCATATTATTTGTCTTATCAAAGTTAACACTAAGATACAAGCGGTCTGCTTCATTCTTGACATGATTCAGCTGGTTATGGAAACCTACTGGAGTGCTTGACAAAAATATTATAACATCGGCAAAAAGGAGTAAAAATATGTCGATAGCACCCGGTATCATCTCTATACCATGCTTGCCGTTCCTTGGCACTTCCATTGCCAACTCACTGACGAAGAACGATAACATGAGAGGTCTCAACGGGCAACCCTGTTT